>JAULBZ010008099.1:0-10971 GCA_032360805.1 Neoturris breviconis | reverse complement strand
AGTGTTCCCCGATCTTGTCTCCGGATGAGTTCGAGCATGCGCAATGACATTTACTATATATATATATATATAAGAAATTGTGATCGCTGCAATTTGCAGGGGAGTTTAGCAGTCTATTATATTAATACACAACCATGAATTTCTTCATGAATGGATGTAAACTGCTGAATGGCTTGGCCTGAAATTTGCTACAGAATTAGGAAATTAACCGCCGATTCTGACCGTCACAAAAGGGTTTGATTCCAGGTCTCATTTGGGCTCGTTTTGGCCAAATTTGGCCTATTGCGACGTCACGATATATGTAAAAACCTTTAAATTACTATTCGGAGTTTGGTGTAGCAAGATTGCGATCTTTAGGATGGATGTATTTGGCGAGTTTTTACGCGTACGTTCAAGATGGTGGTCCGCCAATTTTGCGGCTATCGTTCTTCCCAAGGATATGCCGGGGATGCTGCGGGTTGGTATTGAAATAGTATTCTATTTTTTCTTATTTATATACTGCTAAATCTTTTCGTTCTCTTCTTTCCTCTGCCGTCATTACCTTTTCAGACAAACATATTATCTTTGCTCTTGAGGAGGAAGTCAATGTACCTTACTTCTTTTTCAAGTGATTTATTTGGTGAAAAACAAAGATCTACTGTGTAAGAGGATATTGTTGCAGCCTTTGGGAAAGAAGTATTTGTCACAGTAAACGAACTGTGGCTCTGGGACCTTGAACGGAGGACGTAAAGCCACCATGCACACAAGGCCATCCCGACACCAGGTCTCTGCTCTCCGGACCTTGGCCCTAGAACCTCGGGATCTTGGTCCTGGGATTCTAAGTTCATGACTCTGACCACGGGGCACTAGCTCTTGGACCCCTGATGGTCCGAAGAGCCTTGTTTTGAAAAAATAAATTATGATCTGCATGGTTAGGAATCTGGATAGGGGAGGGGTTTGGGTGGAGAACAGGGATGGATGGACTTTTGTTAGACCATAGAGAGCAACAAAGAATAGGTGTTTTAGATTTAAAGAAATTGTGAATCATTTACAGAAATTTTAATTCCCGCAATTTGCAAGGTCTTTAAGCTATTATTATTATTATGACATATGGCACACTGTTGGATTCGAAATCTTATGCTGAATGTGTTTCTGTACGTTGTATGTTTTATACAAAACGATACTTGTGAGAAGCTATTGAAACATTATATTAAAAGAAAATAGGAAATCCAAGATAAGCTATGACGTCATAATTACGAAACAATAGGACATCAGGTTCACAGTGCACTAAAAAGCCTAGGCCTAATAGGATTAACCTTTTTAATGAATATACAGTAAAGGTGCGAATAAATGACTGACACAAATGTAATTGAATGCAATATTACATAATATGATTTCTGCTTTGGTAGCTGCTACTTAATATTTGCAATGATAAAATACAGTCCTTATTTGTCGTATGAATCTGCCACTTTTACACGTATAATTTATTTATTTATTACAAATTTGCACTATATATATTTTAGGTACTGTCTCTGTTAAAAATGAATGCAATATAATGATAAAAAATGCTGTTGATGTAATATTTGGTGGTCTGGGCTACTGGATATGTGGATTTGGTATTAGTTTCGGTAGTAATGGCAATGGATTTACTGGTCTTGGTGATTTTTTTTTCACTGATGCATCTACTGATGACTTTGCAAAATATTTTTTCCAATTGTCATTTGCTACAACTGCAACCACAATCGTTTCTGGCTCTATGGCCGAACGTACCAACTTGAAAGCGTACATGTTCTTCTCCTTTGTAAATTTTGTTTCCCATGTTTTTCCAGCACATTGGACGTGGGATGAAAAAGGTTTTTTGTGTCAACTAGGAGTAGCTGATGTAGCTGGTAGTGGCCCTGTTCATATAGTCGGTGGAATCGCTGGTTTAGTGGCTACTATGGTGCTTAAGCCAAGGTAACCGTATTCTCTTGTTATTTCATTAATTCGTTTCTTCGAGACCCGTATATATTCTGGATTCTTTCATCGACCCTTAAATAAACTCAAAGCGTGATTTCCAATAAAAAAGAATTGTTGTACATCAGGGCCCAGTTGTTCGAAAGCTGATTAGTTTAATCCTCGATTAAATGGTCTTTTCACGACATTTTGTAGAAAGTAGGTTTAATCCAAGTATAATCATAGCTAAATCGGCTTTTGAACAACTGGGCTAAGTTTCACAACAGGTTATTATGTAACATTCTGTTTCCATTAACAATTAAAAAACATTAAAAACTTTAAAAACATTAAAAAACATATATATTATTATTCTATTGGGTGAAGAAGCAAAAAGATTTTTATGTAGAACATTTTTTCAAAAATGAACTTTTTGTGTTATTCAACTGTTTGAAAGTAGTTTCCAATGTAGTAAAACACGCAGATCTTGATCACAAAAATCCCACAAAACACGCAACAGAAAATATATATATTTTGTATCTCTACAACACCTGTTGTACAACAGAAAAAAATATTGCGCAACTGACTACCTATTGTGCAACATTACGTTCTAAATGCACTAGCTGTACAACATTTGTATTTTATTGGAAACCAAGCGTTATATGACAAGGCTAAATGAAAATCGTACTGAAATAAAACTTTGCCGTAAATGAAATGTCCATGTAAAGAGAACTAATTTTTAATCTAGTTTGAATCTTTTTATAGAGGGAACTGATTTAGAAATTCATGTATTTATTGCCTTACTTTTAACAATTATTTAAGAAATGGCATTTTTGATAAAGGATATTATGATGCAGGAAAAATGGCTTCACCTACAAACGTGGTACTTGGAACATTTATGTTATGGTGGGGATGGCTTGGATTTAATTGTGGCTCAACATTTGGTGTTAGTGGAGGTATGCACAACTACTATAAGACTATCAAGATTACCTATCTCATAACATCGTATTCGGACTGTATATTGCAATAGATGACAATACATAGCCCGTAATTTAATTCGTTATTGTATTGTAGCAAGTTCTGCTCTGAGCAACCAACACCTTATTTTTATTATTTTGTGAAAAAGTCTATCAGAACTAGTTTGAAGTTTTGAATATGATCTATAATGTCCGAATATACTATAGCGATCAGATTTTAGTTTTACATAACAAAGTGAATTACTATACCGAATAAGTGTTGATTTCCACAAGGCAAAATATTCCCCGCCAAAGCCAAAAGAAAACGATGTGTGACGTCAATTTCTACCAATGGAACTTCTTCTTAGGGCTCACTTCTCCGCTTTGTCGAAATTAACCTTAAGGTCTCGTAATAGGCGCTGCGGCAACGGCAATACACTATCAATACAGAGATAAGGTACGTATCACTCCGTAGCTCTTCACATTATACTTTGTACTTTGAAAAAAAATATATATCTTTACATTAGATTTTACAAATTCCGTTGCTGTTATCAATAATTATACAGTTATGTTGTAATTATGTCAATAAAACAAATGGCAGTTGTTCATATATAAACTGCATGCAGAAAACTAACAAACGAATGGGTCCCAAGAAGACTCTTACAAAGAAACATTTTCGGCCAGTCTTATTTGAAATCGTCGCAATGTTTGTCTCGCTTTTTCGATACGTTGCTGAAGAATCCACCAAAAATGAATTTAAATAGGGTTTGGGAAATCGAGCGGAAAAAAGATATATCCGCTCCACATACTAATGAAAAATGACCTCCATCCACTACGGCTGCGCCAGGGTTGGGACTACGTAAATATATGGTAACATACAACACGTTCTATTGTTATTTAGGAAAGTGGAAAAGAGCATCGCTCGCGGCAGTCACCACAGTAAATGCATCTGTGGGGGGTGGGTTGTGGGCAATTGTGTACTCATATTACTTAACGAAAGATTATAAAGGAAAACTACATGTGGGTGTATTCACAAGTGGAATATTATCAGGTTTAGTATCAATTACGGCAATTTGTGCACTTTGCAGACCATGGGAAGCAATAATAATTGGTTTAATTGGAAGCATTATAACTTCATATTGTAAGTTATTTAATTTTTTGTCGTTTAAATATACCGTAAAATAACTATCACTGTCACCTCAAGTAATGCTGCAGCCAAAATACATCAGATTTAACCTTTAACCGGAAGCAAAAACTACACTTCCGCACACCCTGATTGAATATCGCTCCCCTTGATTTCTTCGGATTGCTTTGGTTTTTCACCATAAAGCTTGGTATGATGTTAGTGCCATTTGTAATGAACAAATTGATGAAAAGATTTTTGATGACGTCTTTTTTTATATAATTTTGCCAGGAATAACTTTTTTCCAAAAAGTTTTTTCTCATTATTTTTATACGCAAAACTTATTATTATTATTTTTTTTTTTGGTACTGATGACTTTCAAAAAGTGTGGTCATGGGGGAATGAGATGGATTTTCCAGAAAGTTGCTGAAGGTTAGACTAAACTCTGAAAATTTCAGGTTCACACCGCATTCTAATTAAAAGTTATACAACATATAATACGACAATGTAAACCAATTTTTTCTTGGCGTTTAATTTAAATCCTTTTTTTATGTCTTTCTCGCGCGAAATGTTTTGATCGCAAATCCTTTTGAATTGGATCATTAGTTGAAACTTCTTAATCCTGGGTCCTTTGAGTAGCTTATTTTATCTGGGGGGGCAGCAATGCATTTTCACGTGTTTAATGTGTCATTTCCACCAAATTTAGCGGGAATAATGATAAATGATGAAGATATTAATAATAACAAGATATTGACAAATTTCAATCGTTTTAACGCACCCGCCTCCCCCTGCTGTAGTGTTGAAACTTTTCACAAAGTTAGGTCAACCTTTAATTAACATTTTAGCAAAACATTTTTTTTTATGACGTCATTACTCACGATGACGTCTTGGAGGGAAAACAGGTGGTGCAGAAAAAATATTTTTAGGTGATTTTTTTTTTTTTTGCAAATAATATACCAAAATGAAGCAAAAATAAGAAGAAAACCACGTGTCAAAATTATGGTTGTTAGTGGAAAATTATCCATAGTTACCAAAAAAATCTTTTTCGAAATGATCCTAGATAAATTGCCCCCCCTCCCCCCCCCCTTTGCCTGAATAGGGTTAAAGTAGCATTTAAACTTGATCTGTGAGTTCCAAGACAGATGACTATCTGCATCTGCTTTGCTGATCTCAGCAGTAGTAAAACCATTATATTTATTAGTTCGACAGAAAATATAATTTATCACATCAACAACTTCGTTCAATATCTAGTTAGGAAAAAGTGATTAATTCAAACATTTCATCTGGGAAAAGTGACTAAATTTCTCTTAGCGACAATTCCTCCTATTCTTTCCCTGACTTTTGTCCCTGATAAGGTATCTTAATCCGTGTTGAATTCGTGCAGCACTTTTTTTTGCGCAAGATGCACCCATGTTAAATTTGCATACCAAAATTGAAGATATTCGCTAGCATTTAAGTTCGTACAGAAATTGAAGGGAAACTGGCAATCTTTGTTGAGTCAAAAGGAAAATCGGTGTGTTGTTTTATGCGAAGATGAGGATCCTGAACTTGCATAAATTACAGAATAGAAGATCCTGAACTTGCATAATATACAGAATAGAGGATCCTGAACTTGCATAAATTACAGAATATTTCCTGTCCAGTAAAGTTTTCCCTTTCTCTTTTAAAAAGTATGTGTATTTCCACTACAATAGACCTATTTACAAATACATGAAAACGAGGCGTTAAAGTAGAACTTGATGCAATGCAATAACTCACTCCCCTTTTGTGCACTTTATATATGAATTGCTTTTGAGAGCACATTTAAATCTGCGCCGGGATCCCATGATAACTATTAGCTCATATTGTTTTTCGTATACGCTCGTAAATTCGCGCATGTAGCATGGTGCTAAGTCTAATGTTGCATGAATTCAACATTGATTAATGTATGTATTAATTCTCAATTCCTTATACTTTAGCCGCAAAGTTACTTATGTATCTTAAGATTGACGATCCTGTTACTGCATTCCCTATTCATGGACTATGTGGCATATGGGGTTTAATTGCGGTTGGACTGTTTGCTGAGCAAGATAAAGAAGGACTATTTATTGGAAATCTTTCATTTTATGGTGTATTTAAAGGAGGATCACCAAAGTTTCTTGCGTATCAATGTTTATCATGTGTTTGCATTGCTGCGTGGTCAGCAGTTACTAGTTATCTTCAGGTAATTGATTACTATGGAAAGTTAATGATGTTTTCATAGACAGGAAGTCGCCTAGAAAGCACAGTTGAGTGCATGACCTTCGTATTCGGAGTTCGTTCGCATGGACAGACAGGAAGGGGATGGAAACTCTGGCAGTTTTTGACATAATGTCGCCATAGGCACACGTGATCGGATGAATGTTGCGAAGTCGTGTTTATTCCTTTGATCCGACTCCGTGTAGCGGAATAAATACACTTGGAACTCATAATTGAACAGCTGAATTTATTTTTGATTTTTAATTCTCTCTTTCGGTCCACGATGTTAGCACAACATTGAAACGACGTCCAAACGACGCCGCGACTTTCGCTTTTCTGAAGTAATTTCTACATGGGCTAATTATTTTTAGCTTCTTGCTACCGACAAATTATTTGGATTACGAGTGTCATTAGAGGATGAAATTATTGGTGCCGATTTTTGTGAACACGGTATAGGTGATGGTAACGTTTATTCTCCATCATGTGATCAATCAGTTACTCAATCAACAATACGTAACATTCGAGAAGAAGTAGATCATATAACAATGTCTAGGGTTGCAAAATTTGATGAATCAGAAAATTTAAAAATGATGAAACAGGATGGTATTGTGAATTATGGTTGTGTAACAATCAATAATCAGCAAATTAATTCGAATGGAAAATGTGATACGGAATTGGCAGACGCCAGTGGACGTAAACGTGTTCAAAGTCTGCAGTAAATTTAAGACCAATAGTCTCAGGCACGTTTGGATTAATTATTTACAATAGAACTCGGATTGCTTAAGATAATAGGATCACTAGGCTAAGGATTCACATTGTAAGGTTAGACTTGATCATTCTCTATCTCCCACCAAGATAGACCAAGAAAAAGTGAGCCCTAACACTATCTTAGTCTACTATCTTTCTCACTTGGTCGTAATAACCTAAAACGGTTTACTGATTGTATTGTTTTCTAATCGCTCCATTATAATCAAGCAAATACTATACTCCAATACAATACTGTGATTCATTTAGTAGGAATTAGAAAGATATACAATCCAGATTAAATGTGTTCATGATCTAGTGACATTATTTTACTGTCTATGTTGACGTTATTCATGAGAAAATTGGATAGAGGCATTGTGATTAATGAATCTAAATGGTTACTTGCGTTTATTGTAGAGTTAGTAGAGCCTGCATTTGATTTATTTTTTGTTTGTTTTGCCACATGCCGAAAATAAATATTGTCTGGGTTCCAAGATTTTTTATTTTATGTCGCAGTCTTATTCGATATCCAAATTCACAATTAAAAATACTACAATATTGAATAAAGGCATTGTGATTATATTGAATAAATATGGTTACTTGCATAAGCTGTAGACTTGTAGAGCCTACATTTGATTTATTTGTCATTTTTGGTTGTTTTGCCAGAAGTCAGAAAACAAATATTGTCTGAATTCCAAGATTTTTCACTTTTTGTTGTATTTTTATTAGATTTCCAAATTCACATTTCAAAATACTAAAATATCTGTGATTAGAAATTAACTTTCTGTACCTGAATGTTGAATTATTGTTCTGTATTCCACATTCCCTGGTGCAACCATGTTCTTTGCTGCCAGTCGGCCTGACATTACAGGACTCGAAATAACAGCCGATCATCACTGTAGAGGAGAGATTTTTCAGAATATTTTCAGCCAACTTGGCTGAAAATGTTCTAAGAAATCTCTGCTCCACAGTGATGACCGGCTGTTATTTTGAGCTCTGACATTATAATAAATGAACCACAACATATAAACAATTCAATTCAATTTGTTAACCCTTCGTTACTATGGTGTGGACCCCCTGAATTTTAAAATTTTACTTTGAAAGTAACATAACAAAAATTATTATTCATAGGAGGTTATTTTCTTACATATTTTAAAAATCTGCATCATACTTTTGTGATTTGTTCCCCCTTGAATCTTCTAATAGCTTCCCATGAATTAACAAATTTCCGGGAGTACCCCCACCATACTAACGCAGGGTTAGTGTGTTCTACCACGTATAAAAACGAAGATTTTGCTTTGATTTTTCTTTGCTTACTTTCGTTTTCATTATTTGGTTACCAGGAGTTGCCAACACCATCGGTTGTTAATTATTTAAAAATAATAGCTTAAAGATTAATTTATTCGCTTATTTTTATTTCTTACCTCGATTGTTTCACTTCACAATGTCTTCTTTTACCTGAAGTAGCTAAGTAAGTAAGTAATTTTATTTATCAATAGCTAGATTACAATTATGGTAAATAAAGACAAGATATGTAAATAAGTTTCTAAAAAATTGAACAAGACTTTAAACTAGTTTTTTTTAGAGTTTGAAGCTAGAGAAAGGAGACCACCATTAAGCATGAAGCTTGGAAAATGTGATGGCCACCTTTTGTAAATCTTTCGACAAGTGCAAATCCACCTTAACCTTGTGACACACTAGGTCCTCTTCTAGTTTTAGGGCTATCACGACAAAGTTTGATTCATATCTTATTTGACTACCATATTAAATGTGGTTTTCAATAATGTCTTTTATATTTGTATTGTTGTCTACCATTTTGTTTGTATTAGTGGATGTTTTATGGATGTTATACAGTAATATAAAATGATGATTGCAATCTGGTATCTATGAAGATAACGTTTCGACCGTATCTAGCAGGCATTCACGCTTATTTCCCTTTATCTTTATCTTTATGGCAATGCTCTCTTAACCGTTTACATTATGAAAGAGAAACAACCATTTCCAAGAGCTTTTGAGCGGTTCCTAACCAGTTAATGGAAACATGATCTTAAAACGATCTTAAAACATGATCTTAATTACGGCAATGGTGGACATTGTCGATGGTATTCGTAACATTTTCGTCGATTTTACTGCTGTCCTGTTAAATTCGACACTGTTAGGGAGAGAGTTAAATAATTGTATAATAGCATGCCATTATTATTAAATGGCATAATACTGAATTTTAAATGTCCTACAATCTCTTTCACTTTAAGCAGAAGTCTGCTTTAAACCATATACATATATTATGAATGTAAATACGAGAAGTTTTTCATAAGATGACACAATTTAATGCAAATCATATCAACTCTTCTCGTATTTATTTTCATAATAAAAATATATGCCTTAACAACAAACTTATACACATATATTTTTTTCATAGCATAAAATGACAAATTGATAAACAGATGGCGTCATTATTAGATTTTATTGACTCTGTTTGCGTTATGGTTCCCGATATCGATCGAGAGGCGGTTGAAAGATCGTTACGTTCTAATAATGGCGATATTCAGGTAACTATGAATGAGTTGTTGACTCAACAAGAAGTGGCTAATCTATCAATAAACGAATCAAATCATGTTCCAAACATGTCAACAAGACAAAGTTATATACCAGACAACAACCATAATAGTCGTATCGTTCCAGCAGCACCTACACAACCGATGTACACAGAACTTGAACGCAGTGCGAGTGAGAACGAATTAAGTCGAGGATCTAATTCTTTTTCAG
Source organism: Neoturris breviconis (assembly GCA_032360805.1). Lineage (NCBI taxonomy): Eukaryota > Metazoa > Cnidaria > Hydrozoa > Anthoathecata > Pandeidae > Neoturris > Neoturris breviconis. Next base: position 1,254 of record JAULBZ010008099.1, on the reverse strand, counting down.
CATATCCAAGTCAACATACTCGAGATACAATGGATCAACTTTTATTTAGTCAAGAATCTGCTATAGCAGCTGCAAATATGAGTGAAAACAATGACTTGTTTGATACGTATCCGAACCTTGATCATGATGTCATTGATACTATATCGCGCAATAATAGTGAGGTTTATCAAGGCCCTAACAGAAACGTAGTATCTCGAAATAGAGATGGGATCTTTGCTCTTCAAAGGTCAGTAGAAAATGATCTGGCAAACATGTTTCCAAAAGTTGAATATAACGTTATTGAAGCTGTTTTAGTTGCTAATGATAGAAATGTCGATTCTACAATAAATCAGTTGTTATCTGTGGACGAACCCACGGTCGTCAATTCTACCAACAACCACCAATCCACAACCTTCAAAGTCATTAACAAAGAAGCACACTCAACTAAAAATCATCCTCTTTCAGATACTGATTATGAGTGTCCCATTTGTTTACAGATCCCTCGAGCGCCAGTTCGCATATATCAATGTGAAGAAGGTCATATATACTGTAGTGTGTGCAAAGCGAATCCATGCATGCCTGATAATTGTAGTCAGTGCCGAAGACCTATAAAACACTTGAATATTAGAAACAGAGTCTTGGAAAATATTATTGAACAAAGATTCTCTAATTAGGGAGGATATTGACTAGGTGAATCGCATAAATTCTAAATGAAAGTGTTTAGTAGATTTATCACAGTATTTTAAACGGATTCACCGACACAGAAAATTAGATCTACGTCAAGGTGACGTAGTGACGTTGGTGTATTGGATCGATATATTTTATATTTTAGTAGCTACTGTATTAATGACTCTCGAATATAATACAAGCAATATAGATCCAATTTTATTTCTCACAGGGTGATTTCATGCTATTCTATTAACAGATATACTATATCAATTGTTTTTTATAAGAAGAAACTTTATAACTCACAGTAATTGATAATTGATAATACACATTATTACAATTCCGGCGAATACTTGTTTCGTGTCAAATAAAATGACTCTATGCTACGTGCGCACTAAAAAATAAGGTGTATTCTAATTTGCTAAATATTATAAAGTAATTTCTATACAACTCATATAATGTAAAATACGGAATATATTTTGTTATAGAAAACTAAACAGAATTGTGATTAAAGTAGTAAAAAATGTGAGAGATAGTAAGTAAAACAAGTCAGTAAATTAACACATAAATTAGTTTTGAAAGATTAATATTTTACAGAACATATATAAT
>JAULBZ010008098.1:0-10971 GCA_032360805.1 Neoturris breviconis | reverse complement strand
TTACAGGATACGAAAACTTTCTATTTCCTGTATTTGCTTGTATATGTATGGGTGGTAGTCTGCTTGTGGTTTCAGTGTATCAAGTGAGTAACTTTTTGAATTATAAAATGTGTGGTTGTCCAATGTTTCAGCGGAAAAGAAAGCTAAATTCGTAGCCTGAATTACGAGCATACAAGCTTTTTGTTTTTTGTTATTCTGATATATGTAAACGTTCATATTCAATGACCTGTCAAATATAGAAGTTAAAAAACATTTTTGTATTTACGAGGGTGGGAATGGGTTGAAGATGGGGGGATGAATGAGATTTACATTTCACATACTTTTCATTATACTGGGTGACGTCAGTCTACCCTTTGTACTTAATTGGTGCTTAATATTACCCCAAATTTCAGCCTTATATTGCTTATAGGCAAAGTGATAATAAAGATTATAATTCTACATATTTTGTTTTCGTCAGTAACTAATACTGTACATTGACTTCTGGGCCAAGTTGTTCGAAAGACGATTATTTTAACTGTCTTTTCACGACATTTGATTGGTAGAAAGTAGTTTTAATTCAGAGTTAATCCTAGAATAGCGTTAATCGGCTTTCGAACAACTGGGCCCAGAACACTACGTAAAAATGCATTACTGCAGGTTCCTCCTTTCTGCAAATTAACGAGAAAATGTTTGTAGCTATATTTCTAACATTTTTCAGAATAGTAATACCCACCATGTTTCATATGATAGTTGTAACTTTGTAGGTAGAAAGCTGTTGATAGTGCATTAAAAAATGTTAAAAATTCAAAAATGAGCAAAATAATTACTGTGTAGTAACATTCCTTTCCACTACGTACCAAACGATGCCGCTGGTAGACGGCGCATAATCAGCGACACAGATTTTTTACATTCACCATTTATATCAATTATGCATCACAAATAACATGGTTTATTTTAGGTTAGCAACATAGTGTTTCGAAAATCACGTTCTCGTGTTATGTGTATTCTTCATGGAGCATTTGATTCATCAGCTGTATTTCTTCTAATATTCAAGGTAATAGACCTATTCACAAATACATGAAAAAGAGGCGTTGGCTCCTCAAAGTAGCATATAGAACTTGATGCAATGCAAGTTAACTTCTTTTTTGTGCACTGCATGTGCATGCGCAGTGTACAAAAAGGAAGTTGTTGCATTGCATTAAGTTTTAATTTGAGCAGTCAACGCAACACCTCGTTTTCATGTATTATTCAGCACTCGAAATAAGAAGCAAATAATCAACATGGAGTAGAGAAGCTATACTTGGGCAGCGCCCGATGGTATAAGCTTTCTCTTATTCCAAGCACCGTATTCAAGTTCTATTCAAATAGATGACCTAGGATCAAAGATGATTCATTAGTCTCTTCGTATTCAAGAAGCCACATTTCAGATCATTTAGCATAACAGGGTTGTCAAAAGTTTGAAAATACTACGGTATACGAACCCACGGATTTTGTACCAACATAAAGCATATACCAGTGTATCCAGTGGACGAAAACTTGTTCAAATTCCGCAGTATAGACGCTAGAACAATGTCAAATGGTGTTGTTCTAGCGTCTTTACTGTTGACTTTGAGCAAGTTTTTGTCCACTGTGATCCGGGTTATATACAACATTATCTGCAATTTGTATAACCTCATTGTATAACGGATAAAAGATATTCCAACCGTGTCACAAAATATTCAACAAAATGAATCAACCTAGATTCTTTAATACCACAATTTATTGACTATAGGTTTCGGACGTATACGTTCTCAAATGCCTTCAGTACGAACAATTTTGCTTGAGATGATTGTAGTCTTTATTTTTATAGCTGGTTTATGAAGCTGGTGTCGAATTTAAAGACATTATGTTTGTATATGCCACTGTTTGTTTCCTACTTATATCTATTGGAACCTTTGTATTAATTCCACCATTGCATATTTTGTTTCGATGGGTTGATGAAGAAAACGAATTGACTGGAAGAATTCGACAACCATCTGTTGCTGGACCTGATTTTGTTGTCCGATCATTGCCTAGCAACCGAGACTTTGACGTATATTCTATACAGTAAGTGTAAACTACTATCTGTAATCTTTCATCCTGGACCTTTCTCTCCCTTACACCAGTATGCAGGTGACCGCAAAACGGGGACAGAGCGTTGCTTTTATCTGCGCAGAGACAACATTAATGCAATTCAAGGTCTTCCCGGTACAATATTTCTGTATTCTGTTCATATATTATTAGTGATCATGGGCATATTTTTGAAGTTAAGTGGGACGGAAATACATACAGTAGACTTTCGATGTAATGAACCCCGGATATATCAAAACTCTCGCTGTTGTGAACAAAATTCTCGATAGAACGAACTGAGAACTCAAAGAAATATATCACTATTTATTTAGTGTTTGCGGTGTTTTTAGCTATAATTTTCCTTATTTTATAAGTAACTCAATGGCAGTTGTTCTAATGAATTGAAGTCTTTGACTCCCTACTCTAAATTCATTCGGTCATGAGACTAGATATCCAGCTAATGCTCATCCTTTTACTGTTCAGTCACCTATTTGTCATAAAGATTTCTATTCGACTAGTTTCTTTCATCACACATCTCTGCACATCTGACTTGTGGAATTCTTTACCATTATCTTGCTTTCCACCTCCCTATGATCTTCACAAAGTTAAGTGTAATGTTAATTCTCATTTTTTATTTTTGTAACCTGTGCAGCTCTCTGTCAAGTTGCTTTGATGCCTTGCAGAGAGCGACTTAAAGAAAAAGAAGAGAAATATATATAGCTAATGAATTTTATTACAAAAAAGTAAATTAATCAAAGTTCTTCAATTGTGTAAGTTCATTCTTCAATATTTGAACAAAGAAGTATGGTTTTTATTCCGATTAGTGACTAACTGTACTCGAGACACCCACAAGCATCTGGAATTACATTTGAAAACCTAATACATGTGAAATTTTCAAATTTTCTCAATATAATAAACTTGTGTTCTTTTCCTCTCAGAGTTCGTTAATTGGAGAATCTACTGAATAATTTTGTAACTTCTTACTCTGAAATTTTTCCTACGTTGCACCAAATATGAGCTTTACAAAATACATTGATCACGTGACATTGTTTCTTCTACTTGCGTACATTTTTACCAAAATTTGAGTAGCTACTACAGCAGAGAAAACGTGCTGCATTTCTTTGAACTTCCGCGCTTTGAATAAGTACTCTTAGTGAATTTAGGAAGGGACGGAAATTCGATTGTTCGGTTACCTTAAGGCCCTATTAAACGTTGCCAACATGTTGGATCCAGCATGTTGGGTCAAAAAAATGTTACGACCCTTTGGTCGATGTGTTGGATCAGGAGGAGATCAACGAAAGGATACCTTACCAAAATCATCAAGGAACTGTGATGCGAAGACACACAGTAAGGTTTTAAGGACATGTTTCACATGAGCTACGCTACCTTTTTAGACATTCTAAAATATATTGACCTTGATATCTGCCATTCTCCAGTTGTAACTTTCTTGGTGTTATTGGAGAGTCACTAAACGACTCGTCCAAAGATATATTGCTTTCTTCCGCCATTAATAATTCTGAGACTCTTATTGGAAATCTATCTACATTCGAAACACATTCGAAACACATTCGAAACAGCAAAAATAACATTCGAAACAGCATTCGAAAAAAATAGAATATTTTATATCAACATGCTGAGTATGAGTGATTAAACGATGCAAACATGTTGGATTCAACATTGCAAAATTTTAGATAATGTTGGCACCAACATGTTGGCACCGTTTAATAGGGACTTTATGCAATTCATCAATCGATAATACATACCAATAGAATGTGTTCTTTTGGCTTTTGCAGCAATTTGTTCCTAGAAGAAATCAACTTTAGAACAGTACACAGCGTCGTGGTTGATTTCCACGAGGTGAAAAATTCGCAGCGAAAGATTAAAACAAGACATTACATTTGTAGAAAGTGATGTTGATTTCTCTCTGGTAGAAACATCTCTGTTTCTACCAATGGAATGTCTTCTTCACCTTGTGGAAATCAATTTTAAAGTACTACCACTACGTCGTTCTAGATATGGTACATGTGGTCCAAAAGATGAGCTTTACAAAAGTCAAGATGAAGATGAATATAATCCACTGGACAGTGACAGTGAAGAAGTGGAAGAACACGAGATTGCAAACAAAGAGTCTGAAGTACTTGTCAAATCAGTGTATAAATCATCAAGGTTCCCAAGAGGTTTGCCATTAAAAGTATTTATCGTATACTATTCTGTACTATCAAATAAGAGTTAGGGGGTAGGGCTTATTAATTTTTGAAAAATTCCCAACACCTTTGCTCTTATTCCAACTCCCCGCGTTAACTTTTAGGAAATCAACAATTTCATAAAACGGTCAACTTGCTAAAGGGCTAAAATACACTTAAAAATAACGTAGAATAAATTAACTAATTGGCTAGTCCTTAAGTAATTGCCTGCTACACAGACACTGCATACACAGACACCGTATATTAAGGAAGTGCAGCTAGTAAATATAAGTAAATAAAATAACATAGAATAACATAGAATAAAATGGAATAAAATGGACAAAATGGAACAAAATGGAACAAAATGGAACAAAATGGAACAAAATGGAACAACATGGAACAACATGGAACAACATGGAACAACATGGAACAACATGGAACAACATGGAACAACATGGAACAGCATGGAACAACATGGAACAGCATGGAACAACATGGAACAACATGGAACAACATGGAATAACATGGAATAACATGGAACAACATGGAACAACATGGAACAACATGGAATAACATCGAATAACATGGAATAACATGGAATAAAATGGAATAACATGGAATAAAATGGAATAAAATGGAATAAAATGGAATATGACCATGCTGGATCATGCTTTCGTATATTGGACTGTAATTGTTCTTCAACGTGTTTGTTGATTTAGTTATATAAGATGACCTGTACTCGTTACGTGATTACTTTCGTCCTTGCTGGATTAGGAATGCTACTAGTTTGTTTGCTTCGTTTGGACTATCATATATTGGAACTGCAATTGACGTTCAACTTTTTTTCTGATTAGTCCGATTTGTGTTACATAATATTGATCAATTTTAACGACTATTTTTGATCGCTGATTTGGACTTCTTGATGTAAGTCCAATCTATAGATTTCTAAGTCACACCCCTAAAGAATGCTTATTACGCATTCTTTACTTCTACAATGTATAGAATTTTGTCAACCCCCGGCCCCGCTTATTCCAACTCCCCGCTTAATAAATTGGGAAGAATTCCACCTCCACCGTTTATTCTTACCCCCCGCTTACTTGATACTGCAAATTCCGCATAATGCTATGATTTGTAAGCCCTGGGAATGAGGTTGCTGAACAACATCATAAATCTCACACTGGATTCCAGGGCTTCTTGCCTTCAAAATCCGCTACGATCCGAAAATATCCTTGGAACGAGATTTCATAAACATTTTAGACTGACCGTAAGCATAGTAATACAGAGTGGCACCAAGGTGTCACATCAACCTTATTCCCAGGGCTTCTTGCCTTTCACATGATTTTCTTTAACACTACGTTGTTTTTTTCCAGGTTCAGTTCTTCGATCTATCTTTTCACCATTGTATATGTTGGAATTAGTTTATTTGATAACATTTCAATTAAAGTTATGGTATTTTGTTGGTAGTTTAGCTGACTTTCTTGAAAGAATTGCACAAGATACCGAAAGTACTGGTATGTATCGTTGACAAGCTCTTGATTGCAGTCCTTGAATTTTACTCAACGACGCTAAGGTGCATTTTTGGCCGCAAAATGTACTGTTTATTAGTGTCAAATTTATTTAGAATAGCTTCATTTTCGCTTCTTGAGAGTTTTACTTTCCTATTCTAACATTTTGAGAGAAATTTAAATATGAAAACATTTTGTGCAAAAAAATCTGCACATTTTTATAGATTTTATGACGTCATAATGATACTCTTGCTAAATTAGCACAATTAGAAATTTAATTTGACGTATCCGACGGCTGAAAATGATAAACCTTCTAACTACCTTTTAAAATGCAGACGTTTTAATTTTTGACAGATAACACCCATCGAGGCCCGATTGGTTTTCTGGATTTCTATTGATTTTTAGCCTATGACGTCCTATTTCGTAACCAATGACTTCAGCCAAATTTTTTCCCTTGAAATTATATACATCAACAGTACTTTTCTTACTTAAAAATGGTATCTCGTCTTTCAAATTTGCTCTCTAACACGCTGCTCGATTCGACAGGATTCTCCAAGTGTCTCTACTACACATAAAACAAGTTTATATATACTTGGGGCGTAGGGGGGTGAATAGGGTGGTGAATAAGGAGTTGAACGATGTTCTCTATATTTACAGTGAGTGAATACATCAATTTATTTGGCTATATACAATTTGGTGGAATATTTGTGACTCCAATCATTGGATTTGTATTTGATCGTGAAGAGATAGGTAACAAAGAGAAAGAAGTGATCATGACACCAGCCGAAAGACGTTTAAAGAAATTACGAAAGTGTATTGTTCCGTTTGGTTTAACCAACATCCTTTGCATGATATTTTGTGTTGTGTCGTTAGTAGAAAATTTAAAAATGCAGGTAAAATATTGATTATAATTAGTGGGCAAAAACTTGTTCAAAGTCTGCAGTAAAAATGCTAGAAAAACTTTGAACAAGTTTCTGCTGCGCACTGGGTATTCTTCGCTATGCGTTTTGTTGTTTTATATTTTAAATTTATACAAGACGCTGTGTACTATGTTCTTTAGTAAAAGGCAAAAGAATTGTGCGAGAATAAATATGCATGGCATATGAATGGCAATATACATGGCAATACACAGTCCGGACACGGAGTTCTACGGACTCCGTATTTAGAAGTCTTTCATGCTGTAATAATAAATTCAGTCGTATGCAGAAATAGTATGTAAATGAGACCGCTACACTGAAATAAACCAACCCGACATAGTGCGTTCGCAAACTATTTTTGACAGGTCTATGCTAAAGGTAGTGTGCCGTTCGCCAGCGCCTTTATATCACATCCCGTGATTCTGTTCACGACACATAACTTCTGATTTAATTTATCCTTCTTGTCTTGAATAATTAATTAATTAATCAGACATACTTTTTTGTCATTCAGAATCCCTTCCAAAACCTTCGTTTAAAATAACTTTCTCCGTCTACCTTACGACAATCCGACATCCCGATTCTAACACGGACTAGGCAATTATCAGAATCGTAATTAGCTATATAATTGAGATGGTTGGGAGATAATTATTAACAACCTTGCACCCATGGATTCTTGACTCTTTTGAAAAACGGAAAACTTTTCGTTTTTCCAAAAAGTCAAGGAGCCATAAGTACGAGGTTGGGTTATTAATATTTATTTTATTTGGTTTAGATTGTTTCATTTTGTTTTTACACAACTGTTCGTGGTTTTCTATATGCAAATCATGGAACGTTCATGGGATCCGCGTAAGCTTTCTAGCAAATGCTACTTTCTTTTCAACTGACACAATGTCTGCTTGTACACCTTATAACAATAATTTATTTTAACAATCAAAATCCACCTACACTGCTGTTTTCTGTTTTGTTTAGGATTAATCTTTTTGCAGATGTTAGCAAATAAATTTAATTTTGCATGTTACTTTTCCCCGTTCACTAACCATTAAAGCTTTAAAACATAAGAACTTCTTTTGATCATTTATTACATTGTTCTGAAAGGCAGATGATATCTATCTCAGGTAGCCTTTACATAGACCCCTACACGAGTTTTATGCTAAATGATATTTCATTTGATTAGTTTCTTCGTATGAAAAAAACAAACAATTAGGGGTCTATGAAAGCCTGCCTCAATAATATAGCATACAGTCTCACCAATGGGATGCAAGTGGAATATCACTACGCACGGCAGGAATATCCCACAGTGTTAGTTGGAGCGCTATTCTTCCATATAGTAGTATTAAAGATAATCATTTGTTATCCACTAGCATATTTAAATTGCCGACGTCAGCAGTTTGTATGTCACCAAAATGTTGCTCTCTGCCCCTGTAGTTATTCTAGAAAGAGTCCTAATTTGAGCAGCATCGTCTCTATGTATTCGTGAATAAGTCTATGTACAAGAAGTAATAGGAAATCGTAGCGAAAAAGTTTCAATTTTTTGCTTTGAATTCCTTATGGTCCATGTAAACCGTCCTTGTTTATTCCATTAAATTCCGTGTTTTAGCTTCCCGCCATCACAATTTGGTACGTTATATGGCTTAGGAATCTTCATTGGTGGATGTTTTGGTATATTACAATATGCATTATTTGAATTTACATCCAATGTACTGCATGGTGATCCATTCTGGGTATGTTGACTCTAATAATATCTGCTAAGAAATGTATAATAACAATTGGTTGGTTCCTTCCAATCATAAGCAAGTTCGGTGGTTCTTCTGCACAAATTTAAGAAACAAAATTTTGGGTATCGGTATGAATCAAGTAATTTAAATGATTCTATGCATTGTAAAAACGATACAAGTGGTTTATCATCTACAATAAGTAGCTACTGCAAGCTCGTCCCCAGCACCTTTTGACTTTTTTTTTATTTTTCTCGGACCTTAGACGTCTTTTCTATAAGGTCCGAGAAAAATAAAAAAAAAGTCAAAAGGTGCTGGGGACGAGCTTGTAGCTACTGCTTTCAACGTTTTTATCCTTGCTTTAATAGAGGTCCTCCACTTAGCCTGTACTACAAACGCGACATCTGGCGAGAAAACGCGGCGAAGTTTTTTTGCCACCGGGCGGGTCTGCAAAACAGGCTATCCTCCATTTCTCTAAAATTAGTTTAGTGATTTTGATTATTAATCACGAGAACGTTGCTTTTACTAGTTGGCTATTTTTCGATTTCCATTATCAGCCCGCTACAGTATGGATGAGCTATTTATGTTCCTTTGCGGTGGCGTTCCGCTTTTATTGTTAGACCATATTTTCCTGAAATGATACCATTTTAATTCGAGGCGATAGTTCGGGAGTTCTCGAAAAAATCTTTCGAATGGATCCCTCGGGTACCAGTTTCTGACAAAAGGGTCCAAATCGCGTTTTGTTTGCAATGGACCTAATAGGCTTGGTACCATCCTGAAATTTCGTTTCGTGTCACTGGAGAGAAAAGACTTGTCTAAATATTGAAGGTGATCTTGCAAAATTAAAAAAAAATTTAGATTACATAATTTACTTTTTGGTAATAAAATCTATAAATAAAAGCTATTAAATATATACATAGTTATTGCGACTACTATGTTATATACCAAAAAAACACCGTAAACACTGAATAAATACATAGTAATCTTTTCTTCCAATTCCTTGATACAGCTGAAGCCAAGTTGGTTATATCGAGTTTTTTTTGCTTCAAGGGAGGGAAGATTGGTTGGTAATAGCATAGCGGGAGTTCGTTATAAATAGAGAGGTTTTATAAGAAGTTTGTTAGCGAAAAACCAGGAGAATAAGGTTGAGTTCGTTATAGCGAGATGTTTTGTTATATCGAGGGGTTTGCTACATCCAGAGAATCTACTGTATAATTTAAATACACCATCATGACAATATAGGAACATAAAATTTTGTTATAGATGTTATAGAATGTATGCGTAGTGCTATGATGTAGTATCTCAAGGGTTTATCCAAGTAGACTTAAGATTTAGAATAGGGCTTAGGATCTTGGGTCTTTTTGCAAACTCCACAAATTCTGTAGTAAAATAATGTATGTAAATCATTTCCGTAGGTTAACTTTCGCTCGATTTGGTGGGCTAATTTTCAACGCCGAGTTTATTAGCTTATGCATTCTTGCGAAATAGCGTGTGAGTGTTCTGCAAAATATAACGTCTATGCATGAAAAAATATAATATAAATATAATTTGGTATTTGTAATAAAATGTACGCGCTCCCGCAGCGTGAAGGACTATGAGTTATGTTCCGACGAAGTCAGTAATGTTTTACACTGTATCTTTTATTTATAGAGCAACATCTTTCTACTAACCCTTGTTGTCATTGCTAATGTATTTCCGATCTACTTGTGGTGGTACTGTCGAAGTGAAGATAAAAGACTCGCAAAGAAACGTTACAGAACAACAGCCACGCACAGCATTGAATCACAGCATTGAATAATTTTCATTTGCAATCGTCAACAACTGGTTGGGAATGGGGATATTGGTTCTACCTCTGAAGAGAAGCAATGGAAAATGGTCTTGTGGATATTGAACGCAATTGAATGGAGATTGAATAACGAAAACAATGTCAATTTACCACAACCTCGTTCCCAGGGTTTCTTGCCTTTTCGAAACACGGAAGGCAAGAAGCCCTGGGAACGAGGTTGAATTTACCACGCAACAAAACCACATCAAATGGAGATTCTGTTCATGTGATAATTTTAATAAAAATATTTACTTAATCTGTTTACTGTAATGACGTTGCTATGGGTGAACTTTGTTTGTAGGTCACGTGATACATCAGGTATATGTAAATTTGATCGTTGGAGAATCAAGGATACGATTTAGTCCACCTTTTACTAAAGTATACCGCATTTAACTCGAGTTTGTGTATTATGGTCAATATCCTCAAAAATATCCTTGATCTTCAAAAATTTATTCTGTTTTCGTTAGTTTTCTGTTTTGTTTTGTTTAGTGCGGATAATTTTTTTTGTGTCAATCGCATTATTTTTGCTTTGTTTTTAATTGTATAGGTAACGATAGCAGCCCAGTTAGTAAAATACTTATTCAAAGTCAGACGACAAGTCAAGTCAAGACACTAGGTCCGACGTTGTTCTAGATCCGACGTTGTTCTAGATCCGATATTGTTCTAGCGTCTTTACTGGGGATTTTGAACAAGTTTCTGCTCACTAGGAAGTATTTTTTCTCTGGTCCATGATAACATCCCTGCCCGCACACGACGTCGTAA
>JAULBZ010008097.1:0-10972 GCA_032360805.1 Neoturris breviconis | reverse complement strand
TTAATATTTATTTTGTTCAAAATTTAATCGCCGAATTGAATCTTTTTACAGATTTAAAAAATATTACGTATTTTTCGGGTTATGATCGTTTAAGTGAGACGCGGTCAGAATTTCTCTGTAAGTCAAGCCTAAACATACGTGAACGTACCAACAACATAACTAACAAAAACAAAGTGATGATTCTGAAATATAACCATAGCCAAACCAAGTGAAATAGATGAATAATAACGAGTGTAATAAATCAGCAGCTAAAGAAAAAGCGACCAAAATGAAATATATAGCACGGACTGTAACAGAGCAAGCAACAAAATGTGTTCACTCGCAGACGTCTAGATATAAAGCGACCCTTGTGGTATCAAACAATATAAATCACCAGCATATGATAACAAAATGGTAGACTGAAAGATGTAACAAAAGTCGGCTGCCGTAAGGTAAACAAATATGATGTTCCATCCCACCAGCTAACTTAAGCGTGCTTACCTTTCATGACCAACACATTTGGACATTATGAATATTTTTTGGCAGCTATTTTGTATTTTGGAGAAGTTTCCTCCTCAATTTTTTAAGATGATAAGTGATATTTTTTATAAAAATAATTTTTAAAATTTTAAGAGTTGAAGTCTCTATTTTGATTTTGGAAAGCTTCCTTCTTGGACCGTAAACATAATTACATCCACCATGAGTATAAGTTGATTTTTAGATTTAATAACATCAGCTAGTAAAAACCATCCTATCTATATAAATATGAATTGTCAAATAAAATTATAATAGGTTTATAACATGGTTTTTGTCAGCCAACATATACATACGGTAGTATGGTTTAAAGGAATCTAGGGTGAAAAACTTATGGTTCACGGGAAGAATGGTTATAAGAAATAAAATTCGAAAACAGTACTCATTTGTAATAAACGTATCTTGCAAGATCCACCTCCCAAAGTTCAACGATTGAGAATCTTTTCGTCCACCATTCTCAGTTCTCAATTTTCCGCACAGTTTGAGGTCTGGGCAAGTAATTTAATATGCATAATTATGCAAGTGACGTAGCCACTGGGATACTCAAAATCTATGTCACAGCCATGTCGAATTTGGTAAATTGACTGTTTCACAAACGAAATGGCTGCTAAAGGCTCGAAGTTCTCTCCAATGCTGAAAAATAAAAATCTACCCCAATCAACCGTTCTGATTACTCTGAAATCTCAATTTCTATTCAGCATCTATACATCTTTGAATGATTCCATTTTAGCTTGACACTCTAGATTCCCTTTAAAGCATTATTGTTAAAGCATGTCCTGTATGCATGTAGTCTGAATATATGTAGCTGATACGGAGTAGCACATACAAGTCTTTAAAAACACAATTAATACTATACTATTTTTATTTAGTGTACATACATAATGTTATGATGTGTATATGCAATTCATATCCACTGTGGAGTAGTGATATTTGAGCTTTGTATCAGGTTATGATATGAAATGGCACTAATATCCTCCACAGTGATTTGATACAATTTTACCTTGATAAAAGTGTTCTAATTGTTTATTTGACCCAGAACTTTATCAACTTAATAAGGACATCCTAATGTCATGTACAATTTCGGTGTTTATCATTGATACAAAATTTCACTACTCTCCTCCATACTGACTTGATATAGGTTTATCTTGAAAAAGGTGTTCTAATTGTTAATTTGACCCAAAACTTTAACAATTAAATAAGGAGATTCCTTAGATTCAAACTTCTAACTATTAATTTTAGGATAATAATAATACACATTGCATACACATTGCATACACATTGCATTGCAATTAATAATTATCTTCAAAATGAGTAGATGGCGAAGTTTATTAACACGTCTCCGATATGCACCAGAATTACCAACTATGTTTTATTTATTTGGACTGATGTTTTATGGACCCATTATTGAACAATACGTATATAAAGCTTACAGTAATGAATTAGGTTATAATTATACAATAAATGGAGGATCGTCATCAGGAAACTGTCCTACTGATGAACCAGCCAATTCAACAAACCGTTTATTGCAAAAAGAAGTAAGGAAAATCTTTTATTGTTTTCAAATATATTTTTGTGTCTGAGATAATGCAGAGTATCTTGGAAGAGGGATTATTGTGCATAGGTCCAGACTTTGTTGCCCGAAACTATGCTCAAAAACCACTTTTTCACGGTGATTATTTATTCTCCAATTACAAGCAATTATGCGACTTTAATTAATATAATAGTATTACAAGAATTACAGAATCAACATGACATCATTGGAAACAAATAATGTTTGTTTTTTCATATATCCTGTTCAGTCTGCATTAATTCTAAACCTATGAGCTGAGCTCATCCATTTTTGGTCAAATTGTCCCCAAGAGATAATTATGACCTCATTATTGATAATTTTTTTTTATTATTTTCCAACTTAAGACTATTTTACACCTGAGAAAATTTTCTGCGGAATGAAAACGAAACAGAAAATATGCATGCGTAGAAAGAAATTATAGTTTATAATTTCTTTCTACGTGTGTGCATTTCCCCTTTTGTTTCCATTCCGCTGAAAATTTTCTGAAAAGGAAAATGGCCTGTAGTCAATCATAGGTATCTAAGAACTTAATTATGCAAGTTAATTAGGTCATTTTTACAGGGATAGATTTGGCTGAAAATATTTTGAAAAAACCTCTCTTCCACAGGAATGACCGGCAATTAAACCTTCCATAGCTACAGTACATGAAACTTAATTCTCTCTATCGAGCATGGAACTTTCTATTCTTAGAGAGTACCCTATGTCTGCTGCCATCCGTCCTTGTATTGAATCAGGCTGTCAAATGGATTTAAAATGCATGAACCTTTTTTATTTCTTTTAGGTGCAAGCCAAAGTTTCCCAGTTTATGCCTAGATATTTATTTTGTTCTTTGATACCTTCTATGATTTTGTGTTTATTTTTCGGACCTTTAACCGATTGGATTGGAAGGAAACCTGTCATTATATTTGGTTTGTTCTGTAATCTTATGGCTGGCACGTTGATATTATTTGTTCAGATTCTTGATATGAATGTGAAGTTATTCTACCTGGCAAATTTTATGATAGGAGTTGGTGGATCCTATGTATCTGTCACTATGGCTGTTAGTGCATATCTGTGTGATATCACTGAAGGGAAGAATCGAGCTTTAAGAATAGGTACAACAATCTTGTAATGTATTGGTTCCTTCGTACCGAACATCCAATCAATCCTTCGTACCGAAGAAACCAATCCACTGCACTGCTGTTTAGGGTGGACCTGACCTATTTTTTTACATGTTAAATTGGTAAATATCTCAGAAGTAAATAATATTTTTAAATGGGGGGTGAAAAGCAAATGAAAGGTGAATAAATTATCTTTCTAATGATATATAATATGTTGGGTGAGATTGTAGGATATATGAACATAAATGGAGGCCATAAATTCTTGGGTTTTAAGCTAAAAAAATACCTGAAAATAAGCCAAGCAACTTATGGAAGCTTAATAAGGTAAGTAACTATCCCTAAGAAACCGAAACGATTCATCTAGAATCCAGAAAGTACCGAAACAAACCCTACAGAATTTTAAAGCAATCATTAAAAAAACGGGACTCGCTTGCTTCAAATGATGAAAAGAATACACCAAAACTGCTCTAGAACCTTTCTACATAACGTGAATTACATTTGGAGGAAATAACATCTTATCCCTGCCTTTGACGTATTTCCACAAGTGATACAAATAAACACCTTTGCGTTGTCGTCCCGACTGACGCAATTATGAATGTATTTGTCTGACTTGCGGGTGGAAAAAAATAATGCAGAAGGCGGAATTTTTTAGCTTTTTAGTTTTTTGGCTTTGTGGACACTATTTTGATAGAAATTGAATAAAAAACAAATGGAAAAAGTAGATTATGATGTGCCGTACCCGAAACGGGTTAGCGTCTTTCTGTAATTTTAAAATCAGCGTCGCTAGGCCCGTTTTAAAATTGCTTTTGATATTTTGATGGGAAAATGCAAATGGATTGCTATTCTACAACATATTTTGCTTCTTTTACCAAATAAATTACCCAAAAAGCATAACAAAGTTATAATTGATATTCTGGTGTCTTTACATCTTCTAGTTGCATACCCAATGGGCAAATAATCGTTCAAAGTCAGCACAGTAAAGACACCAGAACAACCTTTTCAACATTGTTCTAGCATCTTCATTGTGGACTTTGAACAAGTTTTTGCTTACTGGGTATGTTGTTGGACAAAGTAAGTTTCCAATTTTATAAAATGTGATTTATTTTATTATTTTACTGTTCTTACATTGTAGCTTTCATAGACTTATTGCTGTTCTTAGCTGTCACTCTTAGTAGCTATGCAAGTGGGGCTTTTCTTGAAAAGTTTGGTTTTCGGAGTTCGTTTATTTTCGTTTTGGTACTTGCATCAATTTCATTTCTTGAAGCGGTTTTTCTGTTAAGAGAGTCATTACCGAAAGACAAGCGAATCAAACCTTCATCATGTTATATGCTACCTATGAACGTACTGCGCATTGTGATTAAATCGCGACTGCACACATGGAAATTGATTCTTTTCTTAATCATATCATCGTTGGTTGTTTTCATTTCTCCATCTGCAATCCTATCTCCATTGATGCTGTATCTAATAAATATACCATTTTGTTGGACTCCTAAGGCTATTGGTTTTTATAGAGGAACTTACTTCCTTGTTCTTGGTGTTGGATGTGTTATTGGTGTGAAGCTGTTACCAAAGATAGCATCAACAGCTCTTATTATAATGATTTCAACATTTTCAGCTGCTGGATATTTAGTTGCAATTGCATATTCACAAACACAATTGATGAATTACTTAGGTAAGTAATACTAGTATTATGAAAATTATAGTGCAGTGTTGTCATCGTACCTAGCTTTATTAGACTATTTCCTGTATTGCTACTATTATAAAATTTGGTATCAGCATTCAAAGGAATAAATTTTCAAAAGTCTCACAAAATGTTTTATTCAATTTAGTCCACTTCGGACCAAATTTTTAAAGAGAGAGATTTAAGATTTAGGAGTTTGGACTAATTCCTAAAAGTGGTGTCAGCCACCATTGAAATTTAGTATCAGAAATTTAGAACATTTTCAAGACTGTTGATAAATTTGTACTTTCGATTGTCAAATCAGGACTGATTATTTTCAAAAAATGTTTTGAAAGTGGAGAGTAATTTGGAAGTGGAGTGTTCTTTTTAAATATTTTGTGAACATTATATTTTGTTTTATAACCCATTTTGTCTTTAGGGAAGCTTCTTTGTGAGACATGTGGTTTATTCATATACTTCATTACTGAATTCATTAGTATTCAATTATATATACACAATCATATCAGGTTCTGGCTTGATGGCAATCTCCTTATACTGATGTTTGTATTTTACAGGATTCTCTTATCTTACCTTATCATGGTTACCTTTAACTTTGATACTCTAAAATGCAATACTACAGGGCTGAAAATATTCTGAAAAATCTCTCCTCCACAGTGATGACTGGCTGTTATTTCGAGCCCTGATACTATGAACTCTCTTTGTAGTTATCTTTGTTGGTTTATTTGCATTTGTTGCACCTGCCATAATGAGAGGTGGTATGTCTCAGATAGTCACAGAACATGAACAAGGTAATATTTTCACCGTACCATAACTTCTGTTTTACACTTTTTATATTACCCATTCATGATATTAGCAAGCATACGATAACTGTTCAGTGTTCGACAAATATTCACTTTGGAAGGGGGAATTCGGACCATAACTTCAGGTTATAAAGTCTGCAGTAATGATCAAAAATCCCTCAAAGATCTCTCCACAGTGATTATTTGTTCTTATTTCAAAAACTGATGTTATTGTTTTATCTTAAAATTGCTGGTTGAAGGTAGTCAAACCTTTTATGTGATTAGGTCATTTTGACCGTCCCTGAAATTGTCTATTTTGGTTCTCCTAGAGATATAATTTATAAAAACATTTTATTTCTGTAGGTGCACTATTTGCTTTCATTGGCAGTCTTCATGCTTTATTTCAATTTCTGGCATCTATGATGTATCAAAAATTGTATATCTACTTCAATGATAGAAACCATCCTGGAAGTACATTTTTATTTGGCGGTTGTACATGTATACTACCTTTAATTTTTATTGTGTAAGTAGAATTTCTTTCTTAAATTTTCAATTCGGTGGTGGTTATTTGTATTCGTAATCACATCGATAGTAAAGATTTGATCACTTGTAACTTTTGAACTGTTTTATCATTATTTAGTTTCACTATTCATTGTTCTCAGTTTTCGAAATAAGACCAAATAATTTTAGCATTTCTTCAGACTTTCTAGCCTGAAATAATGCTCAAAAATCACTCCTCCACAGTGATCTTTTACTCCTATTTTGTACACTGGTTCTCAAATTTTAAACATCTTTCTTATTGTAAAATATACCAGTAGATTCAAAACTTTTATTTCCCTTTGTTTGTGCAATAATCAGTTTTGAGCATTCTTAACACCCTTGTCCATTAACTTTCCCTCTCAAATCTAGGAAATTTAATTAATTTTAATTAAAATATACTAATAATTAAAAACTCTCCTTTCTAATTAACACCTTTCCTTAAAGGTCTGCTAAATAGAAAAAAGCAATCATATAGCGGGGATTGCATAATGTACTAATTAAAGGAGCTAGTGAATGGTATTTTTGTTCAAATAATTCCATTCACCAATGAGAATTTTTTTTAAATAGTAGGTCAGTTTATCAGGCTTAGACTATGTCTATTTCAATTTGCAATATTTTAAACCTCAGGAAAAACTTCATAGAAATGTTGTAAATCAATAATAATATAACTTTTAATATTATCCAAAAGCAATAAACCATTATTTGTAAGGCAATAAATTACAAGTATACTTAATTTTCTCTTGATTTCATCCAACCTTTCATCTTCGTTCTCTGAACAAGTTCTGTTTACATTTACTGGTTGGTGAATAAACTTTGCGGACCAGTTGAGTCAATGTTAGAGAGAGAAAATACAAAGATCAGAAATATCAGGGAACCACAATGCAAGCTAAATGTGAATTCTAAATATCTCATGGAAATTTTTAAACTCTCCATGAGATGCAACAACGTCTGGAGCTGGTGGTTAGCAAAGTTATACACTTGAACAAGTTAGATGCCATTCACCAGCTCCTTTAAGAGAGGGAATTTGTTTTGCTGGAATGAAAGTACTGGAGTTGGCTAAAATAAATGACCATTCTCTGATTGTTTGCCTTTGTTTCAAACTCTGCTAATCAGTCATTTCTTCTCTTTGATGACAATCATAACAGTTAGTTCTTGTTGTGTTATTTGTTAAAATCAAATATGTCTAATTAAAAATTAACACCCCGTTATTTTTAACACCTTGTTCTTTTTAACACCCCATTTTTTTTAACACCCTGTTCTTTTTAACACCGTGTTCTATTTAACACCCTATTCTTTTTAACACCCTGTTCTTTTTAACATAATTTAATTAATGAAAATTTGTAAAACTTGTGTTAAAAGTGTATCATTAATTAAGTGTATCAAAATTTTCTATAATAAGATATACCAGCATATCAGAGCTCAAAAACCACTTCTCCACAGTGATTATTTGCTCTAATTTCGAACACTGGTATATTATATTGAGTATGATCACATGATCCGAACATAACTAGAATTTAAAAATTAAGTTAGAAAACTATTTGATTGGCACTCTTCTTTTACGACTGGTAAAAAGTATGATCAATTAATAGTTAAAGCAGGGAAAGTTTGATTCATGATGACTTATAGATGACTCATAAATCAATGATTACATAGTCCTAGCTATTTTAGTGATAAGAGTAAATTATCACCATGGAAGAGGGATTTTTGAGCATAGTTTCAGGCTTTGTAGCTTGAAGCAATGCTCAATAATCTCTCCTCAACAGTGATGGTTTGCTCTTATTTCAAATACTGTATTCCGTTACATTATTTATTTATTAGGTAATTTTCATTTTAGAATATTTGCGATTAAAGATCATCATTCTACACGCAATGATAGTAACATTGTCCATAGAATAAACCAGAATGTAGAAGATGTTGAGTCAGTTACTGATGAACAGGAACCATTAATTTCATCATAGATCATCTCAAAATTTATTTGTCAATACGCAAAAGTTTTGAGTTGAAATAGATTGGTTTCTTTGTAGAAGAAATCAATCAATCAGGTTTTGAAATATCAATAATTCATGGTAACTAAGTTAGATTCTGTTGTATTTCTTTTCGGAAGCCATACTTATATCCAACGATATTCTATAAGTTCATTGTTCTTTTGTTATAGTAAATTTATTCTCCATATTTTTGGTTCCGTTATTTAAAAGGACACGTTGTTAACTATCAACAGACACAACCACAACGTTTAGAAAGATATTTGGTTTTGAAAATACTGACGAAAACCTTATGTGACACGTTTTTATTTAATAACTGTACTTCATTTGTTTCCACAGAAATGAAAGGTTGGTTTCATCTCTACAGATCCAAAGAAACTCTACAGAACTAGAATAAGTGTTTTTTTCTTCACTACTTCACAGTTAATTTATACTGAAAATTACCCAACTGTTCATTCACTATTCTATAGAACAATAATCGGCCTGCGGCTCCATTTGGCAGGTTTTTTTCAAGATAATACTAAAGTCTCAACATTAAAAGCAGACATTACTTGTGGAGGAGTGGCTTTTTTGAGTAGTACAGTTTTCAGCTGCAAACTGAAAACTATAATCAAAAACATTTCTCAACGGCTGATGTCTTTATATTGGGGGTTGTTAACCCTTAATTTGTGGGTGTCTTAAAGAAGAATAATAAAGCACAAAACAAAGCAAATGCCAGTTGTAAATTTTAATTCTTATAATGCACTTTCAGGCCTTCGAATTCACGTGGGCATTTCCCTGTGGAGGAGTATCTTTGGCATCCTGTTGGCTGCAAATTATCCTCCAAAGATGCTCCTCCACAGTAGTTTTATAAAGTATTTAATTTTTATGCATGCTTTACTATGGTGGTACTGAGTCATTGATCTTGTTACTGATAGGTTTTTTCATATGGAATAAATTTTGTACTTTATAGTTTTATTTTATCCAACTATAACTTACTTCAATGTATCTACTAAGAGCCATAGTTTTTGTGGAGATTGTTCCTTATGAAGATTTTATCTAATGGACAAATAACTTGTTCCAGTAAAGGAAGAGATTCTAAATTCTAAATGAGTCCTGGTCACAGTCTAGATATATTTTTACCTGAAGAATTGTTTTGTTTTTATGCACTCTCCTATATTTTTGCATTACAAGTTGAGAATTAAATAAAAAGTAAAATGAAGAAAAACACATTCTACATGTATCTAGAGGAGAGTAGTATGAAGTTAAATCAAGGATATTAAAAAGAAACACTTCTGTTTCTTCTTAATATCCTTGGTTAAATCAATGAGATATAAATCTCACAAATGGAAACTACTGTTCTTACGAATCAATCTCATGATAATAGTCCATTATTTTTTAGCGACCTCTCCCTCTCCTCTCTCTTAGCATTTTTTATTTTATTTATTTATCTTATCAATCTCATGATGCGTTATCAGATATCTGATATATATCAGTTGTTATTCAGATGCGTGGATGGACTATATAATTACAATGTTATTGTATCTTTTGTAAATAGAAACTTTTATAGTCAGATTAAATTTTGTATTTAAATAAAGACTGATACTGTGTCGTAGTTGTGTGAATTAATATATACAGAAATATGCTTTCTATGCAATCATCATGCTGGGAATATTATGTTTGGATTTTTTCAGATAATATTACTTCCTGAAGCATTGCTTGTACTTTCGTGACATACATATGTTGGAAAAGATCTTTACTGCATGAAATTACTCTAGAAGTGAATTAGGTGATATTTTTGAATTTCTAATTCTATTGATAGTAGTAAGAAAATCCAATTTACTACGTCTGTTGTTGGAAATGATGATTTAGAATTTGTTTAAGAAGTTGATGCTACGTGGGATGTCATTTCTACCAATGAAATGTCTATAATTTCCTTCTACGTGTGCGCATTTTAGAAGTGGAAAACGGCCTTAATAGTTGTACTTACCTGCCCATTTTTCAACGTAACAAGGACGTATATTCTGATGTCAACAATAATGTATTTTTAATGTTGAAAAAATATCACATGCTCATAGGGTTTTAATGTTACTATTTTATATAGATATCTTAAATGTTTGCACATTATTCCATTCTCCTCCATCAAAGTATTGTAATGTTAAATCAGGGCTTAAAATAACTGCCAGCCATCACTGTGGAGGAGAGATTTTCCAGAATATTTTCACGCAATATAGCTGAAAATATTCTGAAAAATCTCTCATCCACAATGCTGATCTGCAGTTATTTTAACTCTTGACACTAATATTATCAAATGGTTATTATTTTATAAAGTTACCATGACACGATTAAAATTAATTTACCAAGTCATCAACATTACACGAATAATTTTACATGAGACCAAAATAATAAACCTATTATTTGGTTTTTTAGACAGTTTTAATGGTTTTATTGCTGTACGTCTTCGCAGATATGCAAGAGTAAAGAATATAGCCCAAAACATTAGTACACCAGATTGGTTCTTTTGAATTTACTTAAATGCAATCCCTCAAGTAAATTATAAGTTATTTCTTAGACAAAGGGATGTTTATAAGACTCGGCGCACAAACAAATAAACAATTATGTTTTTGAAAAAGTTATCAATTCCACATGACGACTATGGTTCACATGCTGCAACTTGTATAAAATCTTTTCTAACCTATTGATCGATTACACAATCATTTGTTAATAAAATAAACACTTCAAATGCATCATTTAAAGGTGCAAAATCACCCTATTTTGGTCAAACTTTTATATACATGATATGAAAGCTTATCAAGTCAGTTACACAT
>JAULBZ010008096.1:0-10973 GCA_032360805.1 Neoturris breviconis | reverse complement strand
ACTAATATTCATTCTTATGGAGTCAAATCTTCAGAATATGTTAGTAGCAATATAAACTTTCATCTTGACTACAGAAGTAAAAATTTGAAAAAAACATCTCAGGGTGATTTTGTACCTTTATTGTATTTGTTGAATAGGTCGTTACATTGCTTAAAAGAACACTGTAACTTTTACTAGACCATTATCATCATTTTGTGAAATTCGCGCAAAATTCGCAATATTAACCCAAACAAAATGCCTTTTCATTAAGGGTTGATTTCCACAAGGCGAAAAATTCGTCGCGGATGCTAAAAGAAGATATTCCATTGGTAGAAATTGACTGACTTTCCCCGCGAAATTTTCGCCTCATGGAAATTAACTTTAACTTTCTCAAAAATTTACAAAGAGAACTTAGCCAATGATAATGCTCAAAATATGCGCAAATAATCAAATGATTTTTGCGCATTATTTACGAAGAATGCAACGAATTGTACATTTAATTTTTCACTTTAGTTGGTTTATGATGAAACACTAAAGAAATGGGTAGATAAGAATGCTGGTCCGGAGGAGGCCAAAGCACCTCTTGCACCTCCACCCATGGGTAACATGGGACCTAGTCAACCCTCACAAATTCCGCAAGCTCCAATGAATATGCAACCCCAAATGGGTATGCAAACGCCCCCAGCAAAAACGTCATCTGGACCAATGGGCATGTCACCACCTGGACCAATGGGTATGTCACCACCTGGACCAATGGGCATGTCACCACCTGGACCAATGGGTATAACGCAACCTGGACCAATGGGTATAACGCAACCTGGACCAATGGGTATAACACAACCTGCTCCAATAGCTGTACCACAACCTGGACCAGCAGAGATGCCCATGAGTTCAGAATCACCAGCACCTTTTCCAGGAACCCAACTCATGAATCGTACGCCAAACCAAGTTCAACAAGCTCCTCTTTCACGGAGTATGAATAGATCTTCCAGGAGAGCTGCCCGCAATGAAGCACTTCGGAAAAAATCCGAAAGTGAAGAAGAGAAAAAACCAGCTGCGCCTCCAAGTAAATTTTCAATGAAAGCTCAAGGGATAGGAAGACGAGGTAAGAACTTCAATATGTTTCCTGTTTCTGTAAATGAGAGTAAGGAACTTGTAACTCAATGTTATTACAAACTAGCCAATCAATTTCACGATCTTTGTCTCAGTACTCTTCTCCGCTGATGTTACTCATACTTAAGACTATGTTCACACTTATCGTATAGAAATCATTTCGGAATGAATTATATACCGGATAGGTCTTGCGTTCACACTGTTCCTCATCTATCCGATATACTCAACGGAATGATTCCGTTTCGCTTGTTATGAAATGGAATCATTCCGGCATAGTTTTCGATTTAGTGTTCGCACTTGAAACGGGATGAGATCGTCCCGAAATAGTTTCTATCCGACAAGTGTGAATATAGTCTTAATCAATCGCTAAAATGTTTCATATTCATTCCTTAATCGATTTAGGGCCCATTTTTGGGAAAGGACACTTTTATGCGGCAATGGTGTAGTGGTATGCACCTTCGGTTTTTACCAGTGCGGTCGAGGTTCAAACCCGCTGCAGAAACTGGAATCGATACTTCACTCCAATGCGCTTTAAAAGCAGCGTACTCAGCCCATTAGGAGCTATCGACTGACCGCATGCCGGCCTGGGGCAAGTTAGAGCAATGCTTTCACGTATGTCTAGCGGTGAGTTAACTTATTTGACAGTCGGAGGGAAGGGAGAACCACTAACTGATGTGGATTCCTTCAGGACATTAAACTTCCGGTTAAACGATCATGCAAATGATTGGTTCCTGTGTACAAAAGAAACCTATCAATTGCAAGTTCATTAGCTTTTTACTCTTCTCTTGTTAGTCTAAATTTAACATATGTGCATAACTGTCGTACATCACCTCTTGAAGAGTGTTCTTTGAGTGTAGTGTTCAGCTGAAAATCTGAAAACTATACTCCAAAACACTCTTCCGTAGTTGCTCTTATTTTAAACACTGATTTGACATTCTTGTTAGGTACTAATCGATACGTGAATGTAATGGGAGATGCAACAAAATCTTCACCAATGGCTCCTGTACTTGATCCGTTTGCAAGTGCTAACAATCGTGAGTATTCTTCTTAACTATTATTTATCGACTCCGTCAAGAAGAGTGTTGGACCAATGAACTTGCAACTGTATACCGAATAAACCAATCAAATGCGAGATCGTAGACGCAGTACTCTTCTTCACATGATAAAGAGTAGATTTTAAACGTCATATAAACACGGAAGCAATCCTTTAGCCCAAGTCGGGAAAAAGTTTAGTGGAAGAATTTCGCAAAATATTTTGTTTTCGAACTATTCCAGTGGGGGAAAAACATTTTCAAAGTCCACAGTAAAGACGCACATCTTCGAAGTTGTTATAGCGTCTTTACTGCTGACTTCAAACATGTATTTTGACCACTGGGATGAAGTTTGTGAGGTTTTGTTGCAGCCCAAACAACGTAATTACATTAGATCAAAAGCATAGTTTTTACTTTCGTTTCGTTTACTTTTGTTTTCGCCAAACAAATATTTTCTTTACTTACATTCCGGAATGAACGCCTAGGATTTACGTAGTTTGTGTGACTTTTTATATTTATTATTTCTAGGTTCCGTTAATAATTCAGGCAATACAGGTGGAAATAATGTAAGTGTACCTTTATTTTGTTTGTGAGAATTACTCTATGAGTATATACCAAAGCATAATGGTTTGTACATTCCAACGTCATCAGAGCGTCCCAGGTTCAATTTCCTGTGAGGTGTCATAGTTGACTCAGCCTTCCATCCATACGTGATCAGTAAAATGAGTGCTAGCATGCTAAGATAATACATCAACTTGATCCGGAAAAACAGTGGCGATCGACTAACTTATAATGAATACTGACTTAACAAGAAATAAAATAATACAATAATCTGCGGAGAAGAGTGCCGTACTCTTCTCTGCAGATGTCCTTCGTGTTCATGTAGGCCTCTGTAACCTTTAATGCAGTAAAGGGTACAAATCATCGAAAACCTGTTTAAAGCACATACCCCGGACCATGGACTAAACATTCGTTTTTACATTTTATAAATGCCACTCGATAACTCAAATTTTCAGATAACTCGAACTATGTCAGTTGCCTTATTGAAGTTGAACAAATGCTAGATTTCATGGCAGTTTGTAGGACTTTATATCAGTACAAGGTGTCAACGTGTTTCATACATTCATTTCACTCGATTAAATTGCGTGATTCCGTGTTGGTTCATTATTTACCACGGTTTTCCTGTATGTTCTAAGTTTTGTAAATATCTGTATGCGTGAAATTTGGCCGAACTAAGAGCAAATAATCCCTGTGGAGGAGTGATTTTTGAGCAAAGCTTCAGGATACAAAACCTGAAGCTATGCTCAATAATCTCTCCTACACAGTGTTTGTTTACTCTTATTTGTACCACTGTTTTAAATTTCTGTATGTATGATTTTTTAATTTTTTTATAGATGCCGATGACATTTTTCGACCCGTCCAAAGTATCGAATTAATACGATAAATTATATTTTTTTCAATAAATGCTGGAATTTTTGTTTGTAAATTTTTCAAAGAGAAAGAAAATGAATTTTTATTTATATGTAAATGTTTCGTGTTACTTTCGTTCAATATGTTAAAATAAGAGCAAATAATCACTGCGAAGGGGTGCTATTTGATCATAGATTCAAGCTACAATACCGAAAACTAAGTTCAAAATTCTCTCCACCACAGTGGTAATTGACTCTTATTTCGACCACTGATATTCGTTGATACAATTAGAAATAATGCTGTAAAGAAATAATCAAAATGTGATATAAAAAAAAGTTTTTAAGAAGTAAACATGTTATATATATAAAAAAAACTTATTACTTGTACATGCCTCACACAGCTTTACATACAACTCAATAGCGACTTCGTTTGTCGCTAGTAACAGAGTTTAACAGTGTGTGTAAAAAACTTGTTCAAAGTCCGCAATAAAGACGCTACTACAACGTCGTCTGGCGTTGTTCTAGCGTCTTTACTGCGGACTTTGAACAAGTTTTTGCTCAATGAGTAATATATAGCTACTCATTCAAAGCAGGAATATGTATTTTAAACTGAAGAAACATTCAGCGAATACCTTACTATATTAACGTATAGTTCCTTTTAACTGAACGCCATATGAGATTTTTTTTAATCTAATAAGAAGGCCTGTTCCACATTATGTGCAAACATTTATGAGTAAAGCGTTTATCCAACCCCAATAGCTTTCGTATTTATACAAAGGATATTAATTGGGATGCATGTACATATACAACATCAGCATACACTGGCCTATTAAAAAGTAAACTATCAAATGATCCAGTAGTTATAACTGACCACACATGTCAGTGGTCGATAAAAGAGCGATTATTTATTTATTGTGGAAAAGCGATTTTTGAACATACCTTATATTAGAAATTCCTCCTCCACAGTGATTATATACTCTTATTTTGACTATTGCATACCATAACGTTCTCCACAATTTCCAGTAAGTCACCAATTTATTCATCAATCTAGCCAATCAACTCAACGGACACGTGATGTTTTTGCAAAAAACCAAAACCAAAAGAAAGTTGACGTGTCAGCAGGAGAGACATATTCATCGATTCGGTAGTTTTCTCTGAAAATATTCGTTTCAAAAGATTGCCATTGCAAAGACCGACATTCTCATATACGAGAAAAGTTGCTCTATATCGGAGGTTTTAACAAGCGCAGTTTTAGATTACGTAAAGTAGCTATAAACAAAATTATGTTTGAAACATACAGCGACGATAGACCATGTATCTAGAAGATATAATTAGACAACGAATTAAGAGCAAATATTCAGCTTCTATTTTCTGAAGCTATGTCAAAAAGTCACTCCACCACAGTGAATATTTGATCTTATTTCACACACTAAAATTAGATAAGAAACTAGTCCAAGTCTTGTAGTTCTTCCGACAGACGGCTTACAAACCTGTGATATAGACCTTTTCATAAAATAATGAAAACGAGGCGTTTGTTGTTCAGAGTAGAACTTTGTTACAATGCAATAACATTCTGTGCAGTGACTTAAGTCTATTGGGAATCACATGGGATGATCTCAAAATTCGTTTCGAAAGCAACCCAGCGGGCTAAAACTTGTTTAAAGTCCGCAGAAAAGACGCTAGAACAATGTCGAATATCGTCTTTACTGCGGACATTGAACAAGTTCTTGCCCACTGGAAAGTTTTGTGGTGGGTTTAAAGAAAGCTTGGCCAGATTCAACAAAAAAGTGAAACTGTACAGACGAAACCAATCCATTGCAAGCTTGTTGACTCAGTACTACTCCCTGGTAATTTTATTTTTGAGACCGTAGCTGTTTCAAGTTTCACACAGACAAGTTTTAATTAGTAATTAACATGCATAAGACAAACCTGCAGGCCTGGTAATTCCTATTATAATCACTAATTTTATGTTCCCGCCATTTAATTACATCGAAGTGGAAATTTAATTAGTCGTCAATATAAGAGATTAACCAAGATTAATATGCAATGTAAACCAGGCTTTACAATAAAGCCTTATCCGTCCTTTACATTAGTTTATTCAACAGTTGTGGACAGTATTTGATGATGGCATAATCTTAATAATCAACTTAATGATAAGAAAGTATTAAGCACACAATTGTTTGTTTGTAATCACGACATAATCTACATATTGTTTTTATTTTTATTGACATTAATTCTGCAATATAATTGATTATCAATCGACCACTATGTATTCAACACAAACTTCTGACACGCAGATTAGCACTGTATATAATCTAGATGTTAGAAGGGATAAAATAGTTGAGGATGATAGGAATATTCTGAATAGAGTAGTCACAACATCAGCGCAACAACAAAAAATACGATTTAGAGAATCAAATAACAACGAACATGAATCGAGTGCATCTGTATATAGAAGCAATAACCGTGTTGTGAATGACCAGCAAGAGGAGGTTGAAGGTAAACCGCTTGAATATTGTCGGGCTGTACGAAACTTATTTCAACATATTAACAGCCATACTGCACAACAACAAGGGATATTAGAACAACATAATTCTTCTACAGTCGCTTATCACAATCATACTAATATACAGAACACAGTTTATCATCAACCAGCAACAGAGCGTCATGATGTAACGGTGTTACAATCTCACGGAATTGATGAACAGTTATTGTTACAAGAAGAACAAATAAAACAACAACAACAACAAATTTTATTGTTGCAACAACAATTACAACAACAAAGAAAAGTACAACAACATTTACAACAAATAAAACATCAAAAACCTCATCAACAAGAACAACACCAACAGCAGCAAGTGCTACCGTTACAAGAAAACCAGTTGAATCAACAGTCTCCACAACTACAGGAGCAAGATTTGAATCTACAATATTTACAACAACAAGAACAATACGATCAAAACAACCAATCAGAAGAGACAATGAAAACAATAAAACGTCGTTTGTCAACCGGTGATGTTCGAAAGGAAGAGGGAAAGAAAAACAAAAATAAGAAACAAAACGACGAAAAGGAACCAAATAACAACGAAGAAGGAATGGGGACACGAGCGAAATCAGTCGATTACGGTAAAAAATGGTTCGGTAAAAGTCCCAAGCTAAGGAAGAAAAAAAATAGCTTTGATATATCAGATGCAGAGCTAGTTTTTTCAACGTACAGTGGTTCCCCAGAACCATTGAATACGTTACAGAGAAAGAAAAAACAAGAACTAAACGATATTATCGAAAAAAAAGATGAAATTGATAATGTACATAAACAGAAAGTCGATCTGCATAACGGGAATGAAAATTTGCAGAATAACAATGAAAATAATTTACGAATTGAAAATATCAATTTACAGAACGGTAATGTCAATTTACAGAACGGTCATATTGAAGTGGAGAAATACGATATAATAACGGAAGTCATATCCAATCCAGTTGAAGTACATGATGTTGAAAGTGAAGATTTGCATGCCCTTAGGGAGTTGTTATTTGACTTAGAAGGTAAGCAAGAGTTTATGTTAACGAGCTTGCAGTTGATTGGCCCATTTGGTATTAACAATCAACAAAATGCAAGCACCCTGTAAACATTAGTCTTTACTGAGGACTTTGAACAAGTTTTTGTCCAATGTGAAGCTTTTAACAGTATTGCTATTAATGTGATTAGCTGCAAATCTACTTACTGCACATTCGATTCGCGATTCACATTTAAGGCGAACGTGTTTCTCTGAATACAAACGCTGTATCTCTTTGTTGTGCATTACATATATAGTTTTAATCTCTTGACTGTACAGCATGCTGACTGTATTTAGTCGCTCATAAATGTATATGCCGTGAACGCTGTATTGGGTAGGGGTGAATTTCTATAGTAATTCTATGACAATGGTACTTTACTATCGTTAACTCCATGGTTTGTGTAGCAGGAAATTGATTAGGGATTATGGAATATTATTATTGTTTTTAACGCGTATTTTAGCTTTTTAGCAAGATCACTGTTTTATGTTATTGTTGTTTCCTAAAAATGTTAATAAGCGGAGGGTTGTAATAAGAGTGGTATGGGTGGTGATAGGGGTAGGGGAGAGAGGGGGCGTGGGAAATTTTCCAAAAATTAATAAGCGTTCCCTCTTCCCGCATATTTGATATAACACTGCATGTTTACATAATCAAAAAGCAGAGAAGTTTTTGCGAAGAGTTATTTTCGCTTTTCGGATAATCCGCAAAATGCTTATCTTAAAAATTCATTTTTATTTTTCCTCCGTGATGCAAGTTGTAAATGCATTTCGCGAATATTATCATCATAGCTATTATATTTCGCGACGATATATTTTGACGAAAAGGGGCTATGGATACTGTCCCCTCCCGCCTCAGATTTAAATATATTTGATATATTTTTTTCTCCGTAAATGTTATGAGTCTAAAATTTTGTGACTTTTTTCAAAATTTAGTTACACAAAATTTAGGAAAATTTTTTTTTCAAATAATTGTAAACTTTTCCTCGGGTAACAGTTTTCTTTACCAGGGGGTAATACATGAAAATGATATATTGTTCCATGCACCTTCTGCATAGTTAATTCATGATGTATTTACATAATTTTACAATTAACAATAGATCACATAACATTTTAAATATTTATGTCATTTTACAATTCACAGACCAGATTATATATTTTGCAGACCAAACAACATCATGCGGGCACGTATGACGTTACAATATTTTTTTTAAATTGCGCTTTATTTTATACGGCTCAAAGTAACAACTGGTCAATTTTCATGACCAAAGTCCTATTAGTTTTTGAATTTTTGGAGCCATAATGCGGACATAAAAGGGTTGGAAAAGGCCGGACTTAACTGGGTCAAAGGCCAAGGTTAATTTTCAGTAGGATATTTATAGAAATAACAAATATGTAGACTGCAGACCGCAGTTTTAGACAAATTTTTGGAATAAGTTTGAACGCAGAGATTTCGGAACAATTGGACAAATCGGAACTCCGTAAAAGTCAATGCGCACTAAGTTCTCTCCGCTGTAGCCTGTCAACGTCATATGCAGTGTAGCCGTCATGCATCCGACGTCAGAAAACGTAACCAAGATTAACCATCAACAAATCAAGGATCACCTTTGTCTGAGCTTTTGCTCGTAGTGTTGGTTCCCTTCAGCATGCCTTCAGTAGTCTATATATTTCTTTACTGATAAATTTACACGTTTTTTTTTTTTATAAAATACCTAGCGAAGGACCTAGTAGCAAAAGTTTCTTAATTATGACGTCAAAATTGAAGGTTCTTAGTTTTAAAAGTTTCTTAAAGAGTTCCTTAAATTTTTCAAATATTATTAAAGTACAGAGACCAAAACGGACAATAATAACAAGTAAGTATGTTTTAATTGCATCTTGTAACTTACTGAAAAATCACTCATCTAACAAAAGTACAACTCCATTAAAATCTTCAAGTTTAAATAATCTTCAGATTTATCGTCAAATAGAATTCGATATTCGTCTAGCTTCTTGTTGTACCACGAAACAACACCAACAGAGTTTCTTATGCCGAAAAGCAGGAATAATTTGTAGTAGTAAAAGTTTTTTAATTTTTGAAGATTCCAGTACTAGGTTTCTTATAAACTGGAATCTTATAAAAAAAAACGTGTATCTGTTAAATCCACTATAGAACGTCAGACAAGCTTTCAATTTTCTTTTTGTAGTTGGGAAAATTTTACTGGTGAATTTGATGTTTCTTCGTAGTACCTGAAAAAAATTGATTTGACACACGAGAAAAAAAAATTTACCCACGAGAAAGAAAAAAATTACCCACAAGAAAAAAAATTTGACCCACGAGAAAAAAAAATTGACCCACGAAAAAAAAAATTGACCCCCGAAGATAATTAATTAATAGATAATTCTAGACCCACAAAGGCACGAGAAAATTCTAGACCCACGAAGGCACGAGGGCACGTAACCCACGATGCTGACGATGGCACGAGACCCACGTAATTTAGCAGACTCTTGATAGTGCACTTTGCTCTTGGTCCTGAGGTCTGTCATTACGTAATCCGAAATACTGTCCCGAATTAAATCGGAATATACGATTTGAATATGGTACCTCCACTTCGGTGTTGCTAGTTCGATTTGAAGGTTTGAAAATTTGAAGGTTTGTTTACTTACTACACCCCCTACACTATACACTACAGGTTTGTATATTTGTTTTGATTTACTTGATGTAGTTCGGTGTTATCATCACCTATTCAACTCGCTGAGTCTAATGCTCATCCATGTTGACAATATATATAGCTATACTTACTTACTGGCATTTTACTATCTAGCTAGCTGTATACTATTACACCGGTGTTTATAGCAACTACACCTTTAGTATTTGAGTCTGCAACTTAATTTTGACGATAGTTTGATGATAGAGCAGGAACATAATTTAGGAGGGTCCTAATCCCTTGGACATTCACAGGAGGGTCTGGAGGTAAAAAGAGTCTTTTCATCAAAAAACCTGGCCCCGGGACCAACTGGACATACGCCGGTCATCCGTTGGTGGGGTGTTTGGGAGTGAACTCGTATGACTTAAAAAGTCCCCCCCCCCCCAGTACAATATCCCCCGGGGGGTGTAAATCAATAGTTTTCATTGAATATCCCAGACATCACCCGAACACCACCGTATGTCCGGGGGATTGGCACCTTCCTCATAATTTAGAGAATTTGTGGCTCGTCGTTCTGTCATCTCCTCCCGCATACGTCAAGGGTGCTGAATCCCGAATCATTTTAGTTTTGGGATTGGAGTTTTTGGTATGGACCTCTTTGTAAAGCAGGTTGGAAGCATGTATGTCCACATCTGTCTCAAACTTGCACTTTAATAATACCATCATGTTCTTGAAAGTTTTGAACTATGATTTTCCATATGTAGCTATACGGTCCGATAGTGTTCCCTCCTTCTCTTTAATGAATAAAGATTTAATCTTTGGAGTTGTTCTCAATATGTTAACCATACATTCCATTAATTTTCTTAACAAAACTTGCTGGAAGTTTCTACTTTACCCAATAATAACAAAATTGAATCGCAAAAATTTAAAGGTGTCTTGCATCTTTGCACGCACCAGACATGCCACTCTTCCGGCCTGGGCCGGAATTCCGGCCGGAGAGAGTTGAGATTGTGATAAGTTCCGGCTCGAACTTTCACTTTACAACGCATAATTTTTTCTTCATGTTTACATCCCATAAACCAAAATAAAGAATACAAAATAATAGCGATACATGCTTTAACGATGTAATAAGTTCAATTAAAATATTAAAATATTTCTTATCTTGCTTTGTTTTAAACATTATTTGAAAGTCGTAAGAAAGCGGAAGTTTTTAAACAGGTGGTCTATATAACTATATAATTTTATTCGTCTTTAAATTTAATTTATGTC
>JAULBZ010008095.1:0-10974 GCA_032360805.1 Neoturris breviconis | reverse complement strand
GGGGAGGTAGTTCGTTGCTCACAGTAGAACTTGTTACAATGCAATAACTTCCTTTGTGCGCAGTGACCAATTATTCTTAAACAAATCTGTTTATTATAATGATGTGCATTGATATTTATTTGAAATAGATAGACTTTATCTTCAAAAGAACCTAGTCAATTGCAAGATAATTTCTTAGATATCGGTGGTCGAAATAATGTGGATGAGTGATTTTTGAGCATAGCTTAAGGTTACTGAGACTGAAGCTTTGCTCAAAAATCCCTTCTCCGCAGTGATTATTTACTCTCGTTACTTCTGTGCAGATCTTATGCAAATATTTCAATTGAATTTCTAATAAAGGCAGATCTTCATTAGCTGGAATCGTTCGGGCGAATTATAAATGAAGCCAAAAGATTGGTTAAACCTGACAGGCGACGGCACTTTCAACCAATTAAGGGGGTTAATTTAGAATTCGTGCAAACAAATCACCTAGTAAAAATCCGCCTTAAAAGCAATAGAGTAATGTTAAGTTTTCCATCTTTTCGCAATTCAACACAGGGTCAGTACTCAAAATGAGACAATCACACACTCATCCATAGTGATTCTGTTCTGATTTCAAGCATGAAATACAAGGAATAAAATAACTATTAACTTTATCTATATAAAAAAGTAGTCATCTGTTGTACCTGTCCTTAGTATGTCTCAAAATAACTGTCGAATATCACTTGTGGAGAAGTGTTTTTTTAGTAAAACACTCCTCCATAGGTGATGTCCGACAGTTATTTTGAGACTTGCTAACTTAACTAAAACAACACCCTTCTTCACAGGTGTTATTTCGCCCTCTGACATTAAAACAACTCTATAAATCTTTTCACGTTTCCTTATTTTCCTTATTACTACAAGAACTATCAGTAGGAGGATCATTTATGGTAAGTGCGTCCATAGGTGTATCTATAGTTAGACATGTTTCATCTTCAGAATCATATTCACAATGTTCGACCATACTAAACCCAGCTAAATTTTTACGCATAGCAAATGCATCTTCACCATCTGCATAATATTTTGGTTCCACTTCACTCTTGTCAAATCTCAATGTCTTCTCATATCTGAACAATAAAAACATCAAAATTAAGATCTACAAAAAACTTGTTCAAAGTCAGCAGTAGTAAAGACGCTAGAACAACGTTGAAAATATGTTCTTGCGTCTTTACTGCTGACTTTGAACAGGTTTATGCTCACTGGGTTGCGTTTATGATCTTACAATTTAAAGAATCAGTGTTTGAAATAAGAGCAAATAATCGCTGTGAAGGAGTAAATTTTTTAAATGAAATGAAAGACTTAAAATCGCATAATCACCCTATTTTGTCAAAATTCTAAAATCTATATCAAGTTCACTATTGGCAATTGCTGATCCCACCTTGAAAATTTCAGCATTTATAAATAACAGGAAGTGGGTCAAATAAGCAATTATTCTATTAAAAACTAGCTACAACTTCATGTAACCATGCAGAAAAGCAATGAAGATTTACCAAACAATATGGCTGCCACACAGTTAGCATAAAAAATCCAAACTTTAATCACTCGTATCTCCACTAATAGTTGTCTTTAAAGAATTAAATTTTCAGAATGTGTTAATGACATTACAGGCTTTTATGTTATTTATTTAGAATTTTGACCAAAATAGGGTGATTATGTGGCTTTAATTTTGTTTTATTCATGGAAAACGAAAAATGAATATCGCAGGGTGTTTAATTTCGCCAGTCAACAAAAACAATGACATTTGCAGGTAAGTTTTGTAAAATTTTGTACCCACGAAATTAAATACCTATAAGTTTAGAAGTTCTGACAGATGATTTTAAACACAAAACTATGTTTAATCACAAACCTTTACAGTGGTCTTTAAACAAGTTTTTATCCATTGGGGGAGGTTATTAACATTGTACCAATTAACTTATCCCTATTGGCCGAATCCGTCTCCTGTCCCCTCCTCCAACCACTCTGACATATAAAATATCATTTGAAAAGTAGGAAATGTAATGAACTAGTACCATTAACGTTTTCATGACTCTATCATCTGTGGTTAGTGATATCTTGAAGGGGGAAGAATCCCCCTCCCAACACACGAGTCAAAATACCCTGCCCCTAAAATGTCAGAGATCTTCAATATACTTACAAATTAAGAGCAGCTCTGTTGCTAACTCTCACATGCAAAGAAACATATTTTGCACCAAAATTTTCTACCATAGCTCTAGCTGCTTGGTCCATAAGCTTTCTTGCTAAACCTAATGATATAAGGGATCATCTTCAAAATTCAAAATTCGGAAGTGTGCTGAATCAATGATCTTGCAATTGATTAATTGCAAGCTCATTGATTTAACTCTTCATTGTAAATTGATGTTTCTCAAATTTATTGATTTTGGCTCCTTTAAAGCTGCTAAAATATCTGCTTTTTGAAACGGATTTTGGAGATGACTACTAAGTGTTCATGATTCAAATTGAATGTGTTTGGACGCTTGGTGAAATAGTATGTTTTTACAAGTTTCCCACTGGACAAAAACTTGTTGAAAGTCTGTCTGCAGTAAACATCCTAGAACGTCTTTACTGCTGACTGACAAGTTTTTGCGCACTGGTTTATATATATGGTTCCTTACGTAGTTCTGAAAACAATGACCACCTAATTCAATTACAGGATCTCCCAAAATGTTTAAAATTTCAAGAATATACCAACCAGGCTCTCTGACCCTCCAAAAGTTATGAAATATATAGGTAATTTTTAACAATGCCCCATGTAAAAGTGCCCCTTTTCTATCTTACAGACCAACAGTCTAGAATACTCCCCTGAAGGTTGATCCATAACTTTTGATAAACCATGCTGTATTGTTAAAACTTTCAAGAGAGTTAAGTCAATATACAATTAAAATTTTAGCATATTTATGAAATTTATTATTCCAAAACTAATACCAAAACGTTTTTCGGGCAAAAACAAAAGAAAAATATTAGAAGATAAAAGGATTCCAAAAATATGTACCCAAAAATAAGCTTTCTCAAATGACAGATCAGATAAATATGGGCGCCTGAACATGTATTACTTATATATATCTGCTTTTAAATATCAGAGCAGAAATCGTAGTATGTCGTTGTCAGAAGAAACATTAGCTGAATAAGTTAAATGTTTTCCTTGCTTGTTGGACAAAACAGACAAGTAATACAAGGAGAAGGTCAATCTTTTTTATTATTTTTTCAGAATCCTCAATTTTTTCTTTTATTCCAAGTGTATGTTTTATTCTTTTCGATGTCTTTCACAGCGGATAAGTAATAATTTTTGTCATAATAATGTTATCCGCTATTATGACATGTGTAAAATAGTTAACAGTGTTAACGCGTAAAGTACTACAATGGAAACAAAAATTTAATTAGTACAGAAGTTCTTAACACAAATTTCGAAACTCTTAACGAGAATCATTCACACCAGGATTAACACCCTTTTTCGTTTCATGATATATGTATAACTATGCTTAAAATACACATAATAATGATATCAATAAGTTTTAATATTATTCTCATGAGAATATGAAACATAAAAAAAAAACATAAAAAAATGCCGATAATCTCTGCCAAAAATATAAGTTTTCAACGTAGAAGTTCCACAAAACTACACTCTGAATTAAGTTTTATTCCTTTGTTTTATTGTCAGCAGACATGAATAAATATGTCATCATGGGATACATTTAATAAAAGAAACACACACAAGCCTGAAATGCCAGGTACAGTGTTTTTTGGGTATAGTGTTCAGCTTATCAAATATTATATTCAGGCTTGCACACATACCGAGTCTCCTATGAGACCTTTTAACAGCTAGTGAAGTAATATGACCATGTATATCATCGTCAGGCTCTTCCTCCATCTTTGCAAGTACGTATCCAACTATTTTCTTATTCCAGTCTTCAGCAACATAACTAAGTTGTGGCCATGATAATCCATGATATAAGTAATATTTCATTTGATAATTTTCTGGCAAGCATAATAAATTACAATGTTGCATGTTCATGAGGTCTTCTGGTTGTGTACAGCGGATATTCATTGTGAATTGGTTATTTCCTAGAAATAGTCACCTCAAAATTTAATGAAATATTTAAAGATAATCATCTAGCAAAAGTAGCGATTACGTGCCTAGTCACATAATCGAGGCCCCAAATCTTCAATCTTCAAGGTACGGTATTGAAAATAGCCCACCAAACCAACTGAAAGTTAAACCTAAGCACATAAATATGATTTGCATACACACATTACATGTCAGTGTTTGAAATATGTCTTTATTAAGATGGTAAAGTTTCAATTCAAATAAACATTTAGAACACCTTTTTCAAGGTAAAATTATGTCAGCTCACTGTGGAGGAGAGTAGTGAAATTTTATATCAAGGATAAACACCCAAATTTTACATGGCATTAGGACTTCATGTCCATATAGTATTAAGTTGATAAAGTTTCACGTCAAATAAACACTCAGAACACTTTATCAAGGTAAAATTATGTCAAGTCACTGTGGAGGAGAGTAGTGAAATTTCATATCAAGGATAAACTCCCAAATTTTATATGGCATTAGGATTTCATGTCCTTATTAAGTTTCAATTCTTGAAATGTTAAAAATTATTTTCTGTAATCTCAAAAAATTGAGGAGAGAGCTTCCCCAAAATACAACAAAATGGGTGCTATAAAAGATTCTGTCTCATAGAAAAGTTATTTTTTAAAAAATTTCAAAGTCCAATTGTAATTCTGGTCAAATCCTTATATAGCTAAACAGTGAAAGTCAAATCATAAATTAAACATTTTGGTGAATGTGGTCATAGAAATTAAAAATATAGATAAAATTTTTAAAGTCCAAATGTGACTCTGGTAAAACCCTTAAGAAGCAGAATTCAAAATTTTCTAAAGTCAACAAAAATCATAAATTGAACATTTTGGTGAATGTAAAGCAAATGCCTGTCTCAAATTTTTGTTGCAAATATAGCGGCAAAACCACTCTCCACAATCTTTAAATTGCTGGTAAAATCTGCAAAAATGATGTACTTACTGCTGGACAATCTATAGGCTGAGGGGGGGATGCAGAGGCTATAAACACAGTGTTTTCTGCCAAACTTTGTGCAAGTATGTCAAAATTTGTATAATACGGATAACAGGTCAAGACCTCTCTCATCCTGATGGCGGGACGTAACTACATGGAGACGGGATGATGGGAGAAATATGGGCCCGGAAACATTTATTATAATAACAAAACTATTAAGAGAGCTATCCATCCAAAACACAGACGTCCCTTATAATACTTCAAGGCAAGAACAGACAGAGAGAACAGAAAAGTAAAACAAAACACAAAACAAGAGAGAAACGCAGTTAACTATGTATAGACAGATAGAGAATGTTCTCTATCCGTTTCAGGTCCGTAGGTAAGTACTCCAGCAGGTTCCAGCAGTCCCCTCCGTATACTAAAAATAAGGTAAACTTTTCCCGCATCTCTGCCCTGCAAATTTCGAAGAATCCCAACTTTTGAAAAAAGCTACGTTGGAAAACCACGGAGAAATTAGAGGTATTTTGCGAGGTTATCATATATCTCCTCTTAAAATTAAAATAAATCAATGCTTTTAGAAATAATTGACTATTTTTGTTATCTAATTTTCAAAGATTTTTCTAAATAATTATAATAAACTTGCTATATAATTTATTTTTTGGTCCTGAATTTATTTCCAATCTTTCGTTCACATGGTCCATAATGCCGGGAAAGTTGTGACTCGACGTGACCCGTCTGCTCGTCTGTTTGCGTGACTAACCTGCTAACCAGCTAAGCTAACCAGTTTCTTTTTTGTTTTTTCCAACTGGCCAATATGAAATGCCCAGCAAGTGAGCAGTTTGTCTCGTATTTGTCTCCTCTCGATGAATGCTTGGACTAACCCTTATCCGTTAGGGTCAGTAAATGTAGGAAGACGTACAGTGTGTGTATCTAGCTAGAAAATTAGAGGGCCTTTTTTTGATCGACTACAATCTGAATCGAGGAGGGGTATAACTGGGAGCAGTTAAAATTTTGAAAAAAGTATTATGAAGTCACTTTAATTAGAATATAATTCCCCTCTAGAATATAATCGCATCTTTCACATGAATTTTTCGTTGAAAAATAACAAAAAAGCATTTTGCGCCCTGTCTTGGCGATAAGATAACCAGCTTTGTGTAAACCATATTTGGTTTTATTATTTCAAAAATTTACAGACCAGATGCCTCTTCTCAGATCAGAAATGTCTGGACGTTCCGTTCCCGTGATAATTTTGCCAATGCAATCTTGCGAAGAAATCTGGTCTTGATATAATAATACAATCGCGAATCACCGTTGCAATCTTGATGAGGGCAGCCTGGCAGCATGTTTGCTTTTACGTCACATGGCTGCACACCGATGTTTCATTTACGAAAGCAAATATATACATATAAATATATAAATAAAAAACTAAAAAACATTTATGTAAATTGAAAGATTTTGGAAAACTTAAGGATATTTCCCAGGCTTTCTGTATGACTTTTTAAATGTCAAAGTATCCATGTTTCCTTTTTTATCAAATATTAACATATATCAATGGAAAGCTAAAAGAATAAACTTTCCAAATATGGAGATACAAGCGTTTTAATATTTCAACGCGTTCGCTATAAATGATTAATTAATACGAAAGGTTTGATCTCTCAGAATTATTTGCATGATGTCTGTATTTGTTATTTTTTTCTTCTCTATGAAAATGCATGAAACGTATAGTAATAATATTAGCTAAAAGATCACAAACTATCTGCAGAACTAATGAGCCAAAAAAAGGATCATTCTTAATTTTCTCCCGTTTAAGTTGGAATATGAAAAAACTAAAATATACGTCAGATAGGTTTTTCAAAGGCCTTTTAAAAAATATAGAAAAAGTTTTTTTGAAAATTTTATGAAAAAAAACTGGGAACTATCCTTAAGGCAAATAAAACTATGAATGGAGGCAGAAAAAAAAGAGATAAAGAACTTAACAAATGGCATGAAGAAGGACAATATAAAAATACGTATGGCTTTGTCACAATAACAAATATATAAGAAAAAAACCAATTCAGTAAGAATACAAAAGCAAAATATAATGTGTAATAATGATACAAACAAATATGGGATAATTGGTACCATGAGATTAATCTAGAATTCTACAAAATTATTTGGAAATTAACACAAATATATAAACACAAGTAATATTTGATTAGTTCAAAATATTGATTAATTCTTCCTCACTACTAAAACAACAAAGAGATTCGTTCATTCGTTCGAATCGCCAGAGAGCAATTAATATCAGCAAAAGCATATTTTGCTTTTGCATTTCTATCAACTAACTCCCTGGCGGTACAGAGTAAATCGAAACGTCTCTTAGTTAAATCAATTCTAATTCTGAAGGAAGGTGTACCACCCCAATTTTGTTGCATTTCTTTGCCAAATTTATCCACAAACCATTATACCAATTCTATGAACTCGGTCTATTGCATGGCCGTCATAGTTTATGCCAATTTCATTGTAACATTTCTGTAACTTTTTGAACGCAGAATTGTTGTCTTCTTTTTCTGTTTTGGTCTCAATGCCATCAATTCTAAGACAACTACGCCTATAGTATTGTTCGTTGTCATCATACGTCACAGTTAATTTCTCGATGACATTCTGATGTAGCCCTAATGTCGACTCAAGTTCGCGGATTTTTCTCTCCTATTCGCTTAACTTTTCTTCAAATTTCTGCACAATTTCTACCTTAATTTCTTCTAACATCTTTGAGATATTCACATTTGTTTTCAGATGAATACTCTTGTAACTCTGTTGATATTAAAATATTGGGCTTCGATATTGTATTTACCATGTGGAAACCACTAACAATAGTTGACATACAATATAGAATATAAACAAAATCCGTTCCGCAGGAAAAAACTAAAATATCTTTCTAAAACCACGAAATCTCCACATAATTTATTCTACTCTAGCATGTTAATAACCAGTTATTTTTCCATATAATTTTTGTTAGAACTACATCATTGTAGATAGTATTATGACTCAAAAAACAAAATAATTATTCTCCCGTAAAAAAAACATGTCTGAACGCGAACATGTCATAGTACATAATATGTATTATCATATGTATTATGCTTAATACGTATTATGGTTAGGTTTAACTTTTACTTGGTTTGGTGGGCTACTTTTAATTTCGTACTTGTGATTTACTTCAATTTTCGCTTTTTATTTTTAGTAATATAATAATAATAATTAACAATGAATTCAATCAATCAATCATTCAATAATGTTACAGTTCGTTTATTACAATCTGATGGTTCGAGTAGCAATGCTAAACCAGGATTATCTATCAACATCAGACAAGAACAACAACTATTTGCTCTTAGGGTAATACATGGTAAGAACAGTGCTTATTAAAAGAAATCATCACTGTGGAGGAGTGAATTTTGAGTATAGATATAGACTTCATGGACTGAAGCTATACTAAAACATCTCTCATCCATAGTGATTATTTGCACCTTTTATAAATAATTCAAACCTCTCTTCTCTCCTTGGTGCCTCACAAGGATAAAGTTTTAAGTTTGTTATTGTTTTATCTTGAAATAAAAAATGTACTATTATGATCTGTGAAAACTGGTATGTATGCTAACAAGTGTTGCAATAAAAACAAATAATCACTGTGTAGGAGTATTGCTTCAGGTTAGAATGCCTGAAGCTTTAATAATAATAATAATAATATTTTGCTCAAAACTTCTCCACAGTGATTATTTATTCATATTAAAGTATCACTTGCTAAGAACATTCATTGTAGGTAACAGTGTTCAAAAAAATCACTGAAGGAGGGATTTTTGAGCATTGCTTCAGGCTTTATAGCTTGAAGCAAGGCTAAAAAAACACTCCTCCACAGTGAATATTTACTCTTATTCGAACACTGGGAAAGTTCTATTCTCATGGGATCTACAGAAAATCGGTAGTATGGAGAGCAAATCTGCCATCACGAGAATCGCAGGTGCTTTGAAATATAAAATTGTGGATGCTTTCACATGTTCTATATTCAGACTTCAAGAGTTCTGAGTAGGATACCCAGTGCTTGGAATAAAAACAGATAATCACTGTGGATGAGTGATTTTTGAGCATAGCTCTACACTACAAAGCCTGAATCTATGTCCAAATATCCCTCCTCCACAATCATTATTTATTCTTATTTCAGTCACTGCAGCAACAATATGTAGCTCCCAGTATATGTTCTCTTGGCAGCCATCATGATTTGCTTAGTCTAATTGCCATTATTTCTATTTAGGAAATGGAAGTGTTCTCCATCAAACGATTATCAGTGAAGCAACAAAAGGTTTCCAATTTGGAGAACAGTCATTTGTATTAAAAATAGACCCACAACCACTTGTTTTGGTGTTTTCATCAAATTCAGGTTTGTTTTGTTACTTTAAGACACACATGTTTATGGACTTCGCTGTTTGTTAAGTTAGCTGCACTTGTTCAAATTTAATTGCTGTATCTTCATGTTCAATGGTCAAAATAAGAACAAATAATCAATGTGGGAGGAGCGATTTTTA
This sequence comes from Neoturris breviconis, assembly GCA_032360805.1. Classification (NCBI taxonomy): domain Eukaryota; kingdom Metazoa; phylum Cnidaria; class Hydrozoa; order Anthoathecata; family Pandeidae; genus Neoturris; species Neoturris breviconis. Next base: position 1,377 of record JAULBZ010008095.1, on the reverse strand, counting down.
AGCAATAGATTCAGGTTTTGTAGCCTGAAGGGACTATATGCTCAAAAATCGCTCCTCCACATTGATTATTAGTAACTTAACAATAAAAATGGCATAGAGTGTCAGTTCTATAGCGTGCAGGATTGGAGTGTGATGTGTGTTTAAATCAGAGCAATGTGATCCTAGATCCAGTACTGTAATAATAAATGTGTGTTCTTGCGTATTATAGGAAATAAACTTTAACCATGGTATGTTATCTTTAGATTTAACACGTTTTTGTAGTGTATTCAGTAATATAACAAATCAAGCCACTGGTAAATTATCAGTATTCGATAAAAGAACAGAAGAAGCTTCAGCTGCACAATATTTTCAAGTAAGTGAAACTTTTAAATAAATACAGAAATGCAACTTCAAAGTGCCATAAGAGTAAATAATCACTGTGAAGGTTTTTTTTGAGAATTTATCCTGTTGGAATCTATCCTAAAATATCACTGTTCCATAGTGATTATTTCTTTACTCTTAATGCATTGTGTAGTTCTTTGAGGACTTATCTTAACTTGAGTTGAAGGAACTTTCATTTGAAATTTAATTGACCTTCCTTTGGGAATTAAATACCATCTCTAATAAGTGTATATCTTTATAATCACCCTTTGAAAAGAAAAAAATATATAATAGGGCCCACCTAAATTATCAAAGATGGGTTTCCAGTTCAAGCGAACTGGTCACTCAAATGAGTGAATACGTAAAATGTAATATTTTGATTGGCTGATTTTGCTCGCCTGGTAGTTTGACCCTATTTGGGCCAGGTTGTGGATGGGTTGAAATGGCCAGGGTGGGATTCCACCTTCTTGAGATCTCAGGATTTGCTTAACATACAGTCATTAAATTTTATAGGGTAATAGTACAACATCTGATAAATATTTTGAAATTAATTTTTTTTTTGCTGATGTCATCATTTTTTGTTACCGTCATTCACACCTTACTAAGAATTTTTTTAAAAAAAGTGTGTAGTCTTCCCATATAACTTTTGTTCTAAAGCTGATTTTTGCATTCTGATTGGAGATTCAGAAAGGTAATACAATGTTTTATAACATGTCTTCCCTGTTTTTCATAAATTAGTAGTTTAGTCAGAATAAGGCACCAAAATTAGCAAAGATATCAAAATATCTGTCATGACGTCACCAAAATGGCGTCATGACAAGGTGACGTCAAAATTTTAATGTAGTCATTGCGGAAAGTTTAATGACTATATGATAAATATTGAGTTATTAACATTTGTACTTTCTTATTTTTATAAGTACCTTAAGTGTATTAATTTTCACGCGGATTAAATTTCGCGGATTTCGCGGATTTTAGGGTGCTCCGCGAAATTAAATCCCCGCGAAAAATCTAAAACTT
>JAULBZ010008094.1:0-10974 GCA_032360805.1 Neoturris breviconis | reverse complement strand
TGAAAGGCTGAGTCAACCTTGGCACCTCACCGGGAATTGAACCCGGGCCGCTCCGATGAAGTTGGAACGTACTAACCTTAAGGTGGTCATACAAAAATGAATTCAAAATCCCAGGACTTTTCCAGGATATGTTTTGCTTTTTCCATGATATATTGCCAAAAAATGAGTGAATGCCTAAAATGGTTGGCCGACGAAGAAAATTTTGAAATTTAGATCCTCTTAAACAGCCTCTACATTGAATCATAAATTTCTGATGAAGTTTTGTTGTATGATGCATTGAAAGGCATCATATGATATGTGCTGGTTGACAGGTCTATATTGACTGGGGTAATAACATCTCAGGTTAGAACATCCATACTCAAATTGACTAAATGTAACACCAATCAACAAATAACTAACATTTTCAAATGTTAAAATCTTTCCGTAGAACAAAACACATAAAATAAAATATTGAAAATTGTTTCATTATGATAAAAATCTAAACAAAAACAATGTAGACTGGCTAAAATAAATTTCCAGGATTTCCAGGTCAATATGTCAGAAAACAGTCCATTTCCAAGTCTCAAAATAACGGTTGGACATCATATTCTGTGGAGTAGTGTTTTTGAGTACAGTATCAGCTTTGCAGCTGAAATCTGTACTAAAATAATACTCCTCCACAGGTGTGTGAATAACTTACCTGTATGAATTTAAAATGTGTCAAAAATTGGCAGATTGGGAAGAGTGTAAAAATAGGCGGATTCGACAAAGTGCTAAGTGTGTCAAAAAATTAAAATAAGATTCTATTGCATGTTATTTCCATGAATACTAATTCATCAGTATGACTGCTAACTAATTTATGATTTTATGTCAGTGAAATATGCTAATAATAGTACTATCAAAAATGTTCTAAAGCATAATGCATGGGGGGGTGCCATTTACACTTTTTATAAGAATCAGCAAATTTTAATTTGAGGCTCAGTGATGCTTATTCTTTTCCAGAATTTGAAGCTGATATGATAATTAAGTGATGCTTGTTATGTACATTCCTTACCACTCTCCTGATGGTTTTTAGAAATGCTACCTACCTTTTAATAAGTAAATGATCAAATTATTTTAAAAGTGCCTTAGAGATTCGAAGTAAAAAGTGTGCACAGAGCCTTAGAGATTCGATGTAAAAATAGAATGTGCTGAAAAACTGTTCTTTTCTATTAGTAGTTACTTCTAAACTTGTTTTTAAAGTCTTGTGTTACTTAAACAATACTTTAATTTTCGGTAAGGAAGCATTTCCAAAATTCGTTCCCAGGGCAAGAGTGCTGAATCAACGATCTTGCAAGCTCGTTGACTCAACACTGCCCATCATATATTTTCTTTCTCAAATTTATTGATTTTGACTTCTTTTAAAGCTGCTAAAATATCTGCTTTTTGAAACGAATTTTGGAGATGGTTCGCTCCTAAATTCGAGACTGGTGATGCTTATAAAAAAAACTGTGTATTTCATCATTTATTCTAGTGGAATGTATATTATTGGTCCAAAGTACTTCCAAATACCTGTTAACGTCAGCTCAGCAAAGTCTTTTTCAATAGTTTTTGCTTTGAAGAAAAATTCACAAAATTCAGCGGTTTCACGAACTTGTCTATTAAATGGTGATTGCAGAGATGTTTGAGCAGGAGAAGCAGGCGACATTTGACACATACTTGCTACTGTTATTCGGGATTCATCAGTCATCGTTCGTTGCCTTGAAAAATAAATTTTGCATTATTTAAATTGTTACTGAATTATCTGAGTTTGAGTATAATCCTATCCGGTTTTAAATTGAATGCTCAAAATAGCAAATAATACACTGTGGAGGAGTGATTTTGAGCAGTTTCAGGCTTCGATGCCTGTAGGTATGCTCAAAGATCACTCCTCCACAACAATTATTTTTTCTTATTTTTAGCATCAAAACATATGGGGGTCTAAAAAGTATATTATAAGAAGAAGAGTCACTTGATGGACCTGACCTGTGGAGGAGTATTTTTGAGTAAAGTTTTGAGTTTTACAGCTAATGATTATATTAAAAAATTATTTCTCCACAGGTGATATCCAATAAATTTTGAGGCTTGCTATACCTAGGAGTAAATGGAGATGTTTCAAATATACTTTCTTCTCCATCAGAACACATATCAGTATTTTCATCGTCATGTTCTTCACTTATGATGGATTGAATGTGAGCTAAAGTCTTACCAAGTGTACGAGAACCTAAAATATAAACAAAATTTTGTCAAAACGCAGTCTCAAAAATTAAATTCACAGAGTAGAATGCTGACTCAACGAGCTTGCAGTGGAATCGTTTCTTTGCATTGACCAAAAAAAATAATATTGTAAGCTAGTTGACATGTGACCTTTCTATGTTCGAAATAAGAGCAAATAATCAATGTAACGGAGGGTTTTTTGAGCATTGCTTCAGGCAATGTTCAAAATCACTCCTCCGCAGTGATTAGTTATTTGCTCTGATTTGGAACACCGATTTTTGTTGGTGAAACTTTAGTTTCTTTAAACCTGCCATAATAAGCTGCTTTTAAAACGAAAATTTGAGACTTCATTCTATAAAAATGTTTGTGGTCAAGGCCGAAAATAATAGCAGTCTGTGGAGAAGTGTTTCTTGAGTATAGTTTTAAGCTGCAAAACTGGAAACTATAATTTTAATATGCTCCTCTGCAGGTGAGATCTGATAGTCACATTCAGGTTTAGTCATTCCATAGGAACCTACTTTTTGTGTGTTATACAAGAAGAAACCATAAGCATGTCCCAGTGGGTGAAAACTTGTTCAAAGTCAGCAGTAAAGATGCTAGTGTCTTTACTGTAGATTTTGTAGTTTTTGCCCACTGAGGTGTAGCATTAGTTCACAAATAGTTACCAAAACCTATGTTTTGTTATTTAAAAAACAATATCTGCAAAAACATATCTGTTTAACGGGCTAACAACTAGTATGATACTCAAACAGTTCTTCTACAATGAAACCAAAAAAAGAGCAAGTAAACACTCCTCCACGGTGATTATTTCAAGCACTGTAAAGATAATATAATATCTCTCGAATTAGCGCCCTCCTCTTTGAAATGGTGCAAAATAAATAAGTGCCCAGGAACTTATTCAAATTTTTACAACTTAAACCAACCTTTGTTTCTATTCAATATCAATAAGTTAATTTCTTGTCCTGCTGGCTAGAGATGAAGATGAAAAAATTGATTGACTTTATTTTCTATGCAGTCATTCAGTACAAAATATAAAATTGACTAAAGGTGAAAATGTTGCATTTGAATTGAGCGTCCCCTCGAATAAGCACCCCCTCCCCCTTTAAAGCTTGAGATTTAAATAAGTTCCTGGGCGCATAATCGAGGCATTACAGTAGAAACATTAAAAATTCAAACCTTCGCCATAGTCAGAAGATTTAGCTTGGCTAACAACAGATGATGGTCCATTGAAAGAAGAGTTAACATGTACATCAGATGCAGTGTCCCTAAATCAACAAATAAGTAATGTTATGATAAGGAATCAACCATGCCAGCAGGCTAATATCTTCACATTCTTAAGCAAAGTTGACATGCTACAATTAATCAGGCAGATTTTATCTACTATCTCGATAATTATATTAGGTTACGACTCGGAAAAATCTGTGGAAAGAGTACACATTTTTTAAGAGGTGCACCCGATTTTTCTAGATGGAAGATAAAATCGACCCGATTAATTGTAGCATGGCAACTTAGCTATACAGCAATGTATTTGTTTTGAAAAGATAAATTACTCATACTTCAGTGCTCAAAATAAGAACAAATAACCACTGTGGAGGAATTATATTTCCAGGTTTTGTAGTCAGAAGCTATGCTCAAAAACACTCCTCCACAGTGATTATTTACTCTTGTTTCAAACACAGAACTTACTTGGAAACATTTGATTTCTTCAGAACTCTTTCTAAGTATGAGACTAATGAGCTATGACCACATTCTTTTGCCAAGTCAATTGCTGTACAACCACAGGTGTCTTCCTCTTGTATAGTACTTTCATTCCACTGATGCAAAACACATGTCGTGTTAAAATGACCTTTAGCTGCCGACCACATTATTGGTAATAATTTAAATTGATCACAACGAGTAGGACAAGCTTCGACTGATATAAGTTTATTTGGTTTAGATTCAACCCAACTTTGAAGCAGTTGAATAAGTTTCATATAACCAAGAGATGCTGCTAGATGTAATACTGTCATAGTTTCTTCAACATTGTAATCAAATTGAAAATCCACTTCCACTTCAACTAATTGCTGACATATAAGTACAAGTTTTTCTTCAGCATTGCAAAAATTAGTATCAGTTTCTGCATTTTGTAATAATATGTCTTCCACACCCATGATTTCAGATATAGCTGATATCCTCTCTTCCAGTAAATGTTCAAGTGAAGAATTCGAAATCGATAACCAAGAATCGTGACTTACAACATTTTCATTCATTTCAACTGTAGGATCAACAAATTCAAAGTCCATTTCTTTAGAAACTATAGAACCATTACGTAGAACACATAGCTTGACTTTAGCAGCTCTATATACAGGACTATAGCATCGTAAGACACCATTTTGAATGAGAACAGCATCAACAATACTGTCACCAAACTTACAACAGTACCTAGCATCTTTTGCATTCCATGAACCGATCAGTATAATTTTATTTCCACCTGAAGTAGTAGCTATCTCAGGAGAAACATCTATAATGTCAATAAGTTCAACTGTTTTTGTTTGAGGTGTAATATGTATTGGAAATGTATTTGTTTCGTATGCTATAGGCATTGCAAATGAATTGTCAAAAAAACTAGTCATTGGATTTTCTATCAAATTTGTACAACTATTATCTAATTTAGGCTGTAAAAACTCTGACGATTTTAATGTTTCCTGGGACACACTTTCGTCGTCTAAAGTTCCTAACAATGTGTTAGTTGTAAAGGAAGGTATATTGTTTGTACATGATGTGTTAAATAATGACAAGTCGTTATTGTATAAAGTTTTCATAGTTAGAGTATCCAGAGATTCAGTATTTAAACAGTTCAATTCAATATCAAGATTCTCCAGTGTATCAAAGTCTGTTTCACTACTCATGAAGTTTTGGTCTACGCTTGACTGATTTATATTTTCTAGCTGTATATTCTGTTCTGAATGACATGAATGCATGTAATTATTAGAAGAATTAGTAACAGAGTCATTTTCTTGAGAACTAAAATTCATTACATTGTTATTAGGAGTAGAAGAAATAAAGTATGCAGGTGTAACAGAAGAGCTGAAGTTCAAATTACTATCCACTGTAGGAGAGGGTTGCATATTGTTCAGATTGTTTCCACCTAAGTTAGTGACAACAGAAGAACCGTGTTGCATTTTCGGAAGGTTTATCGCCAGATTTTTTACAGCGCCAAGCATATGTGAATTTTCTGTATTTTTAACCGGTATATAATCTTTATTTTGAGTGCTTGTGATATGCTTTGTAGATTTTTTAGTTGAGCATTGATACCTTGGTTTACTTGGCGAACAGGACACAGTTTGACGAACAATACCATTAATACATGTGCTCTGCAAGGTAATGTTATCAGAAGTACTTAAATTCCCATTAGGAGATGGTTTTGGTAATATATAAGCTAGGTTGTTACTTTTCACTGGTACTGTATTAACCATTTTCCGATATGTTATCTGCACTGCACCATCAGGTGCCTTACGAACCACCGTACTTCGAGAATCAAGATTTGACTCTGTTATTTTTACATTACTCTGATACTGAACATCATTTGCAATTATCTGATGGAGTAAATCTCGCTCATATATGGATTGTGACATAAGATTTCCATTGAGATCGTTGTTAAGAGGAGTATGTGGTGAAATTGGTGCATATAAAACAGCACCATTTGTCATGCTTGATGTATGAATGAGTGCGTTGTTACTAAATGCTTTTGTATTGCAGCTATTTGAATGGGTTGCACCATTTACTAGATTGTTCTGTTGTTTGAATTGTTTTTTCGAATCATCTTGATTCATTTCCGCCAGAGTGACTTCACATTTTGCTTTGTTCTTGTTTTAGTAAAATTGTAAACAGCTATTTTTATATTTACTTTTATATTTCCTATACAAAAGAGAAATAATTATATATGATAATAATTAATTATTAATAAGCAAGCCTTACAATCTTGAATGTCTATTAAGTATATTCAGTAGCTTTTAAATAAGATTTAAATAAGTGAGGCGTCTACCCATGAATTTCTATTTTATTCTTTTCATAGTTTTTCAATAAAACTGTCACTTGAAAATTTTTAGTTGTGGCTAACTCCAACTAAAGGTTCATTTCCATTAGGTGGAAAATTCTACAGAAATGTCAATTTCTACCAATTTTGGCTTTCGCGTGGAATTTTCTGCCTAATGTAAATCAACCTTAAAAGGAATAATTTATAAATCAACGTTTGAAATGATGACTACTGAAATAGAAATGATGACTACTGAAATAAGCCTTTATACATAAATTTCTATTGATTTATTTCGTAGTTTTTTTAATAAAATTGACAGTTGTATAACTTCCAGTTCTGATTAACAACAACATCAGTGATCAAAATAAGAGTGAATATTCACTATGGTGGAGTGATTTTTGAGAATAGCTTCAGGCTATATGGCTTGAAGCTATGCTCACAAATCCCTCCACCAGAGAGATTATTTATTCTTATTTTAACCACTGAAATTAAAAGTCAATGATCTAGAAATTGATTGCTTTCTACGGCATTCCAGTGGGCAAAAACTTGTTCAAAGCCCACAGTAAAGACAACGTTGTTCTATCACCTTTACCACATACTTTGAACAAGTGCTTTTTGCTCATTGGGATTACAGGGCTTGAAACAACCAATTTAGCTGAAAATATCCTGAAAAACTGGCGGTTATTTCAAGCCTTGGGATTACTATGAATAACAAATCACAGTGGAAGAGTGATTTTTAAGCATAGCTTCAGGCTACAAAGAACAAAAGTGTGGTTATAACTATTAACAAGCCATTCTTACTCACCATTTCTCCCTAATCAGATGAAGCAAAGTTATGAAGAGATCCTAAAACTATTATCATAAAACTAGCTGAAAAGAAGTAGCCAAAACATACAGTAGAAACGTGCACGAAGTCCAAAAATAACTACCACCTGTGGAGGTTACTCCTCCACAGTGATTATTTGCTCTTACTTTAATCACCGATTATATTAAATATCAGATAGTCTTCCAAATAATAGCAAATAATCACTGTGGAGGATAGATTTTTGAGTATCAATGCTTAAAGATCACTCCTCCACAGTGATTATTTGCTCTTATTTAGAACACTGTCAGAATATTAAAAAACTAGTCTAAAGCTAAGCTCAAAAACCATCTGCGAAGTGATAACTCGGTCTTATAATCGAACATTTCGAGCACAGAAATACAACTGTGTTGGTAAATTTCAAGAAATAAAATTTGGTTATCTTAGTACTTTATGTCCTACCTTTTAACATGGAACATTGAATTTTAAAAATAAATTATAATTATCTCTAAATTTACCAGGTTTCCCAGCATTTAAAATCTTCTTGTCTTTCTCTGCAAGCTGTTAAGAGTATTCAAAAAGTATTTCACTTCTTTATTATTCATGAAGCCATTTTTATTTTCTTTTAGATAAAAACTGACATTTCAATAAGAAGTATTCAAAGTGGAAATTTAAAATTCTGTACTCCATTATTTTGCTTTTTCTAGTAATATTTATGTTTTGCTTTTTTATATACATTAGCTTTATTTTGTTTGGCCAAAGTCAACAGAAGTCAATGAAAAATCTCAAGTGATTCTGAAAAGAAAGACAAAAAATAAACTATATCTTATATTTAAAGCTTAAAAATATTAACAAAATATTTAAACTGTGTAGGTGCTCAGTAAATAGAAACGTAATCACAGGACTCAAATAAGAGCGAGTAATCACTGTGGAGGAGTTATCATTGTGGAGGTGTGATATTTGAGCACTGCGTCACTATTTAGTTTCAAATCTTCTTAAATGTAGACATCACCTGTGGAGGAGTGTTGCTTGAGTATATTTTTAAGTTTCAAAGCTGAATACTACCCAAGCTTTCAGGCTTACCAAGGAAACCAAGTAAATTAAAAGTTGATGACATAATCCCCCATTCATTAATACCTTACTTACATCAGAGGCTAAGCCTACCCAGACTGTGGGGGTGGGGGCGCAACAAGCTTGGGGCTGTATACTTTGTTGCATCTTGAAAACCCCATGTTTATTTCACCCCTTGCCTGAATTATTTTACTTTTTTTAAGGGTCCATTTTCTTCATGCACAAGAATAACACCTCACCTCACTGTTTCAACTTCCCTCCACCATGTATGAAAGAAATGCAAAATATCTACTCAGTCTAACATGTGGAAGCCATTTCTAAATATTTTTTTATTTTTTTATTATTTAAAATTATTACTGTTTGGTAAATTTCTATTCTGTACTTTGTTACATTCGTTTTCTTGTTGTTGTTTTGTGTCTGCCCTGTTTGGTTTGCAAGATTATGCAATAATTACTGAGGAACATAATTTATGCAAAAATAACCTAGTTTTCGCTTTGCATAAATCCAATATTTTCCACCGAAAATGGTACCAAAGAAATGATTTTATAGTGGATGGAGTTGCAGGAGAGTTTGACAATGAAATGTAAGTTAAAAAAAGGTTAACACATGAAAAGGTGGTTGTCACTATCTGTTATTAAAACTAACAGAACAATAATCTTTCTTTCAAACAATCCATTCTTTTATTAAAAAAAATCTTCCTCTGTTGAATTGTGTAGTCATTGTATTAGTAATTTTTATTGGGATTATTATTAATGTTATAAAAACTAACTTATACACAATAGTAATTAAATGTTTTATGACCCTAAATTAACATTAATAGTTATTTCAAATTTAAAGAAGGAAGCTTTCCAAAACCAGAATGGAGGACTTTGATTGTTGAAATTTTAAAAATTATTTTTATAAAAAATATCACTTATCACCTCAATAAATTGAGAAGGGAGCTTCCCCAAAATAAAAATGGCTGCCAAAAGATTGTCAAAGTCTCATAGAAAAGTTAATTGTCAAACATATTTATGTCCAAATCCATATAAACTGAATTCAAAAATTTTTTAAGTCAACCAAAATCATGAGAAAATCATTTTGGTGAATGTAAATAAAAATCATGTTTTCGCAAGTTGACAAAATCAAAAAAAAATTAGCCAGCAGTCTCGTAATAATGTCTAGAATACCGATACAAAATATAAAGATGGTACCATGCCTTTTCGGTCATTTGGACCGAAAACTTAATTTAAACCCTTTTTGGCCAAAACATGGGACAGAGTGGACTAAATCGGAAAATGTTTGGAGAGTCTTTCCAAAATATTGCCACAAATGCTGGTACCGAATTTCAAAAAGCTAGCACTTCGGAAACATTGTCTATTAAGAAAAGCAGGATGCCACTATGTCACGTGATAGCAATAGCCCAAAACTTTGTTTGGTGGGCTAAAAAAAGGACCTTAAATATTATATTATCTGGGGTCATTTTGGTGCAGAATTCTTTTTTGTACCGTCATCATTCTATTCGGATTTCAAAAATGTTTCAGTATTTGAATTTATCGAATTTCTTTTTTGTGCATCATGTATAACGATTATTATCCTGACCACTGGATAATATTATGACTTTATAACATGAAAAATGGGGATGTGTGACATATCCATATAATCCGTATTTGCAAAAACACTGATGTCATAAAAAATATTCAACCATTTCGAAAAGGGAATGCTTACCACTCTCCCCGAATTACATAGTGAGCAAAAAGCACAGCCTGGATAGGGTTAAAATAACTGACCGGTTGTGACCATATTGACCAAAAATATTCTGAAATAATCTCTCCTTCACAGTGATGACCGGCTTTAACCTCTTATATGGACAGCTCTTCATAAGTCAGCACAGCAGACTTTACCTACCAGAATTACAAAAAAATATTTATTTATTAAAGTTCAGTAGCATATGTTTGTTCTTTATTAATATCTCATTACCTGTTTATTATAATATAATCCTCATTATCTCAATCTGTAGCTAATTAAAAATAAATGAAACTTCTTCAACTAGCGTCAACATTCTGTTTAAGGACCATCTCCAAAATTCGTTTGCAGGGAAAGAGTGCTGAATCAACGAGTGCTAAACTTGCATTTGATTGGTTTCTTCTCAAATTTATTGATTTTAGCTTCTTTAAAGCTACTAAAATAGCTGCTTTTTGAAACGAATTTTAAACAGCTTAAAAGATATGCAACATCTTCTCGTTAATCATAGGAAGATTACGAATACATAAAAACAAATGGATAGGTCTTTGTTTATAAGTTTCTGTATGAGAGAGAGAAAATCAAAACATGTGAAGTTGAAAGAAAAGTGAAATATTACTTGTTAAATTTTAATGAGATCTATACTGCACCTGTCTTCTCCTTTTTATTTATGCATTCTTCCTCTTCGATTTTTTTTTATTCAACTACAGGAAAGGAAAAAGAAAAAAAAAAAGAAAAAAAAGAAGAGTTTTAAAGAAACCTCATGCATGGACATCTAATTAAAATAAAATTGGGATAAAATAAAATATAGAGAATGTTTTATTTAGAAACAGTATGTCTTCGTTCTAAATTCATATTATAAAAAAAGGAACCAGACTTTCTCCCAGTGAGATAAATTAATGTATAGAAAAAGCAAAGCTATCCTAAGATTTCAATATTTTGTTGTTTTCCAATATCAGGTTACACTGATGAAAAATTTTTCACTTGAAATAGCTTGTGGTACTCTCGATTGCAAAGGCTTTTATAACTTAAAAATAAGACTGGTAGAACAACTTGCAGGCCTCTGAATTCACGTCGGCATTCCTCTGTGGAGGAGCATCTTTGGGGACTCATTTGCAGCCTTTTGGCTACAAATGAGCCTCCAAAGATG
>JAULBZ010008093.1:0-10975 GCA_032360805.1 Neoturris breviconis | reverse complement strand
ACTGGCAACTGGGTTACAAAAACGTCCAGTTGCCATTGCAATCAGGCAAAAAACGGCAACCGGCAATCGGCAAAAAACCGCTAAACAACCGTGAAAAAACCGGGCGTTTCTCTACGACGGTTGTCCCCGGTTTTTTAGCGGTTGGGTCGTTTTCCCATGGAGGGTCACATATGTTTAGATTACAATGTGTATAGACTTTGTGTATATAGGCTATAAGTATATGCTCTATGTATATGTTATGCATCTGATATATATAGGCTATAATGTAATATCTTAAAGACTTGTTTCTTGACATTAAAAAGAATACCTTTTCTTTGAAACAATTTATTTTCTTCATGAAAAACACTTCCATTATTTATTTCTTAATCATATTGGGAATAATTAATGTTATAGTATAAAGTCATTAACTTCATATAACATGGTGTATTAAAATTTAATGGGCATTAATAACCTGTAATTTTACATTTTAATATTTACATCCATCGCAAGCTTCCTAAAAACAAAATGATGAATCTAGTTCTTAAAATTTTCTAGAATTATCTCTTATCATTTATTTCATTTCCTTTTGTTTCACCAAAAATTTAAGAAGCATCACCACACTAAATGAATGGCAAAAAAAGATTCATGGTCAATGTCTTATAGAATTCTTTCGAAGTCCAAATGTGATTATAGTCAAATCTTTAGAAACAGGAAAAACATTCAAAAGTTTTCGAAGTCAACTCCTTTATCATTGGAGCACGATATTTAGGTTAACTTGTAACTGAATGTAGTGACACATTCATTAAAAATCAAATTTTCATAAAATATTCTGCTGTAAGTCTCCACTTTTAAAAATATCCTTTTTTCCAGCGGTCTTGCAATATCACCTGTGGAAAGCCAACACAAAATTTCAGGAAGGTACCACACCTTCGACTAAAAACACAATTTGGAACCTTTTTGTCTGGTACTTTAGACCCAAGTAGATGAAATCAAAACAGTTCTTGTGAGTCCTTCTGAAATATCACCTTGAATGCTGGTACCAAATTTCAAAAAGGTAAAATGATAAAACATGATCTAATAAGAAAATCAGGCTGCTGCTGCTGCTGCCGCCGCCGCAAAATGCATTTGGCAGGCTAAAAAATTTGTATGTACATACTTTAGGAGAATAGAAAATTCTTATGCACAACCGTTTGTAAGGAAAAAACAAACAAGTGTGTTTCACAACAATTTCACCATTAAGAATTAAATATTGGTAGAAGGGAATCAAATATTTTCCAAGACATCAACTTTTTTGAAAAATTGATTTTGAAATAAATTGTGCATACAACATTCACAAAACGGCCCAACACATAAGAATATTTGCGCATGAAAAATTAAATTAGAACATAAAAATTGATAGAAAAAAAAAGAAACCAATCACTCAAGAATTTATTAAACAAAACACATTTCTCTACAGACACTATCCTGCAATTCCTGTACTACATTTCCATTATATCTGCCTGGTTCTTGGAAAAAATAAATTTAAAAACTTACCTCGTCATCTATGGGTGGTTTATAAATCAGCAATAACTTTCTTGCTTGAGTAAAGATTGATAAGGCTAAACAAGATGAAAGTTTCAGGTAGTGCAGGGGTTAAAGGTAGAAAATATTCTGAAAAGTTGTATGATGTATGACCAGCAGTTATTTTAACCCCTGCTGGTATATTTTTTATTCATATGGCTGCAATGTTGTGCATAAATAATGGGAAAACGTGTGAATTTTAAATATAAACCACAAGTAAAAAGATAAGTGCGGAAATTAACCGAGTAGACTTAAGACTTAGGATCTTAGGATCGTAGGTCTCTTTACAAATTCGACAAATTCTCTTGATTCTAGCTGCCTAGTACCCAGGCTGTTGGAACAAATTCGAATTTTTGTTCGGATCACCTTGCTAGTAAAAATTTAAGGCTTTTTGTCAAAGTTGAAATTCTGAATTTTTGCACGAATTTCCCTTTTTCCCAAATATATATGAATACGATTGTAGTATGTTTTTATTTTTACTGGAGTTTCAATGTGTGAAGTGTTATCTTTCAAAAAAACTTCTTGATATTTCTCAGATGAAAGAACTTAGCTTTGCTAACAGATATCAAGTAACAGGGAAACAAAATGAATTCACAGTGTTCACTTTCCCCTCCCATTCTCTACCCGCCGCGAGCAGGAGATTGCGATGTGTCCCCAGTGATCGTTCCTCTCCGCATCTTTATTATATAGGTCTGTATTTTACCACAACATGTCATCCTGTTGTTTAAACCATAACATTGACCTGTATATCTTGTGCGGGTCAAACTTTCGGGACGCAGATATATGTTGACAAGGCTCGTGGTGGTGGAGGTAAAAATGTCCTGTTTCCAAAACAAAACCGCACCATCATTGCTCATGTCCGATGATTTTGGCAGAGGAAATGCGCTGGATAATATAATTAGTCAGAGATTTGTCTCAAAGCAATCCTCCATTTGAGTCAATGGGAAGAGAAGGTGGAGTGGGAGAGAGGGCAAAAATGATAGGAAAAAAGGGTGTGTGATAGCTAGTAGGACGAGGCAGGGTGTTTTATCATGTACAACCTCAAGTTGAGTAAAAATACAATAGGTGTTAATTCTACAAAAGTAGAGTGGTGTTTATGGTGTGCAAAAAGTTACTTTATTACTATACAATTTGTTCGATTTATAGTACCCTTCTCTCTCACTCGATTATAATATACTCTCTGGCTATCTCCTCTGCGCCTTGATTATACTATTTATGCTTCTCGGTTATAATAATATCTTTCGGTTATAATACTATGCTCCAACAGTTTTATAAGACTGGTCTATACACCTGACAATTAAAGTCGCATTATAACCCTACTTTGTCAAAATTCCAAAATCGATGTTAAGTTCATTATTGACAATTGCTGATCAAGCCCTGAAGATTTGAGCATTTATGTAAAGATCAACTGTCATGCCTGTGCGCATGTGTTTCCCTGTCTTGTTTATATATCTACTATACATTACCTATTGATAGCCACACTCCCAGTTGAATCTATTAATGGTGAGTTCAACTGACATTCGCTCAAGGTCACAGGGTTTGAAATATAGAACTCCAATTGCTTAAAGCAAATGTTGTTAATTGTTAGAAAACAATGGGAATTTTTGCAAAGCTGAGCAATTAAAACAGAATGCTTATCAATACTGGAAAAATATTTCGCAAAATGCGAAGTGCGTCCCCTTAATTCATAACTTGGGTCATATTGACGTGTTCATACTTACTTATATTTTTAGTAGCTAATTACTTTAGGTATAAATTAATCGTTTCCACAGCGCTAAAACTCATGCTCACATACACTGCGTTATCTGACAAGGGTTCTCCCTTATTAGGCATATCTCACAGTACAGTGATAGCGTATAAAAACCATTTATAGCCACCACAAAACAAAATTTTGCTGGAAAAAATTTCCGCAAAAGCTATTTTCACAGAATTTGTTCACAAAAATTTCTTCTGTCAAATGAGCTACACTATTATAGGATGATCACGAAAATAAATTCCACCAAATTAGCTATAGGGTGATTCTGTGGCAGAAAAACTGCAATGTTGAGATCTCTAGACAAGCACCAGCAGGTAAGTGGTTGGCTACTCCTGTTGCATGGGTTGTGCCGCTCCTAGGTGCCTACCTAGGGATTCTATAAAAGTGGTGTGACGTGACTGAAAGCTTACGTGGAATACCCCTATATATGTTTGTGAACTGATCTTAAATTTTCTGCAAATAATAAGAATTAACAAAACGGTAATAATTAAAAAAGGCTAAAAAAAGTGGAAAGATATGAAAACATTTCTTTATGGACTCGATGGAATTCATTGAGTGAGTAAACTTTCATATGCATAAAAAAAATTAAAATAATAGGGTATTCGGTCTCAGATACAGATCTTAGCTTCATCTTTGGGTCTTGAATTTCACTTTTCCTACAAAAACTATCCTTACATTAAAGTGTAGAAGGTCATATTTTGCATTTCTCCTTTACTTTAATAGATAATCAGACAACATGAATGATTCAATACAACTCTTTGAAAAACAGTTATCTATTGTAACGAAACCGATTCCAAAAACCAGCAATCCTGATGATGTTCTTGTAAAAGTTTCATACTCAGGTGTATGTGGAACAGACTTGCATATTCTCTCTGGTGACTTTCCTTCATCAAACAAAGCTGTTACATTGGGTCATGAGTTTTGTGGAACAGTTCAAAATGTTGGCCAAGGTGTAAAACATATTAAAGTTGGAGATCGTGTTGTTGTCAACCCAAATAATAATTGTCATGTTTGTTCTTATTGTGTTGATGGTAATCCTCATTTTTGTAAGACTGGTGGGATCCGCTCAACTGTTGGGATTTGGAAAAATGGTGGTTGGGCGAATTATTGTCGTGTCCCTTCTTGTTTGGTTTATAAAATTCCAAATGAAATGAGTTTCAAGAAGGCTGTTTTTGTCGAACCATTTTCTTGCATTGCCAGAGGATTTGACAATCTAGGAGAGGTAAAACCAGAAGCTAAGATCTTGATTTGTGGTGCTGGAATAATTGGTTTATTATGGTCATCTCTGTTACATTTTAAAGGCTGTCGTGATATAGTAGTTTCTGAAATATCTGAACAAAGACGTACCATGTCTACAAACTTGAATCTTGGTTTAAAAGTTGTTCATCCAGAACATTTATTATCTCAACACCGGGAAGCAGTAAGAGATGAAAATGAAGACTGGGGGTTTGATCTAATAATTGATTGTACAGGAGCTCCAAAAGCTATTGAACAATCATTTTGCTGGTTGAGAAGAGGTGCAAAATTCTTGATTTTTGGTTGTTGTCCGAAGGAGTCAAAAATTGAATTGAATCCATTTGATATTTACAACAAGGAATTGAAACTTATTGGATCTTTAATCAATCCATTTACATTTCCTAAAGCTCTTGCTATAGTCCGTGATATGAATAGTTATTTAGATTATCAGAAGATTGGTGTTGGAGTATATCAGCTTCAAGATTATCCAGCTGCATTGGAATCATTAAAATCTGGTTTGATATCGAAAGCGATATTTGAAGTAGATGCTCAAAGAGATTAGAAACATCATTTCGAAACAGAAATAATAACTGTGGGAGAGTGATTTTTGAGCATAGATTCAGGGTTTATAGGAAGAGAATACGCTCAATACACTCCTCCACAGTGATTATTTGCTCTTATAAAATATGAAATATTAATGAATATTCAATTTTCGCATCATACTCCAAATTAGAGCAAATAATCACTGTGGTGGAGTGTATTGAGCATAACCTCTTCCTATAAAACATAAAGTTATGCTCGAAAATCAGTTTGTTAATTTAAAATTGTAGGATTAGAAATCATTATGAAAGTGTCAGATTAGCAGGTCTGTAAATTCAGGTTGGCATTCCGCTGTGAAGGAGCATCTTTAGAGGCTAATTTACAGCCAAAAGGCTAAAGATTTGCTGAAAATCTTACTAAGTGTAAAATGGCCTTATTAAAAAGAAAATAAACAGTGTACATACCTATAAGGTTAGAATCAATATACTGCTAATATTCGTGGTAATGCCAAGTAGAAAGTTAGAATTTTTGAATCGGCTTGTAATCCCTTTAATGCTCATTACAGTACAACTTTTTTGGAAACGTGTAGGTCAGGATATTTACTGATCTATTGAGGAATAGTCAGTAACAAGCCAGATGATTTTGGGTTTTTAACATTGTTTGAATTATTTCGCAGAATTAACTTTTCTATTTCAGTTGATCTTTGTAAATATATCTTGTGTTTATTATTTTGGACTTTTGAATTTTCTATACTATAAAACTATTGTAAATAATTCAGTGGCTGAAGTAAGAGTAAATAATAACTGTAGTGGAGGAATGTCTAAGCATAGCTTCAGGCTTCATAGTCGGATGTTCAATAATCACTCCTCCACATTGATTATTTACTCTTATTTTGACAACTGTAATTTATTGCATAGATTTCTAAAGATTTGTTCTTAATTGTTTTGTGATTGCAATTGTTTTTCTTTATTAGGGTTGAATTCCATGAGGTATAAAATTTGCCGCAAAAGCAAAAATAAGACATTCCATTGGTACACATTGTGCCACACATTGTGTCTTCTTTTGGCTTTCACGGCATGTTATTTAGCCATTGCAAAGTGAAAACGTGAAAATTGACAGTTTTCGAAATTAGAACAAATAATCACAATGGAAAAGTGGTTTTTGAGCGTAGCATCAGACTGTAGAGACTGAAGGTATGCTCAAAAATCCCTCCTCCACAGTAATTATTCACATTTACATTTGATAAGAATTATAATCAATTATCAATTCTTGACATAACAAGCCTGACTGACGAAAATAAGGGTCAATTATTTTCCATATTGGCCTAAATAAGCATTTAGTATATTGTTTGGATGATTTGTCAAATAAAAGTTCGGGAACTCTAACATTGGATTGCGTTTCGTGTTTGCAGCTTATACTGCAAATAAAGTTTCTTTACAGTTGCAATGCAATGGCATGCATTCTAGGGCAATATGTATAGGTGATGTCACTTTTGAACATAAATATAACATTTTAGATGAATAAAAACAAAAGCCTAATCTTCTGCCTTATCAGTCAGGTAATAACAGCAAATAGTCACTGTGGAAGAGGGTTTTATGCATATCAATTATTTATTTTTAGTGCTGAATTATAATATACAGTATCTAAATTTTGGGAACCAAAAAAAACATTTTTCAACTTCTTAATATTTTGTCAGATGTTGAATTGTTGCCAGTAATCGAAATGAGAGTAAATAATCACTGTGGAGAGAGTTTTTTTTTAGCATAGCTTCAGCGCAGTGATTATTTACTCTTATTTTGACCACTGGTTGCAAAATGTATTTTTACAACTTGTACACTGGGATTGAAATTACTGCGGGTCATCACTGTGGAGGAGAGATTTTTCAGAATATTTTCGGCCAATTTGGCTAAAAATATTCTGAAAAATCTCTCTGCCACAGTAATGACCTCTCCCCCACAGTAATGACCGGCAGTTATTTCAACATCTAGTATATTTATCTTTTAGGCAAGTCTTTTTATATACAGCAATTCGTAGTCGATAGTATGTATAGTCTTATAAGAAATAATTTCTCATTTTATTTGTTGTGATATTACAACTTTATCATTCGCTTGACACCTAGTATCACAGTATGTGTCCTGCTCCATCAATTTAGTCTAAAATAAATAGAATAAATCGAAATTATTTTTTGCATCATATCAGCGCCCACATCATCAAAGCATTGCATATATCCCTTCTTTAGGCAGCCAAATAATGTTTTGGATAGACTATTACTACAACTTTGCAGAAACGGATTGCTTTTCTTATTAGACTATGTTCATGAAGTGCTACCATTTTGAAATTTGGTTCCAATATTATTTGAGGCGATATTTTGTAAAAGGACTTGCAAAAATGCTTAGATTTTGTCCACTCTGGTCTGAGTGTTGGGTAAAAAATGATCATAATTGCATTTTTGGTCCAATAGACTGGAAAGGTACCATTTTGAAACGTAGTATAGGTATTCTAGGCGATATTACGAAGAAAAGGTATTTTTTTATTGTGTTGTCTAGGGTTACTTTTAAATTCTTACAGATGATAGAAACAAGTCAATTTTAAAGCACATGGTTTTTTTAACATATTAAAAGCATAGCCTATGTATATATTTATTTACCTAGGCTATGGATACTCAGACTATAATAGCCTATGCATATATCATTACATTATCTACATAGTTAATCTACATATATAATTTATATGTGTATCATAATATGATAGTAGGCTTACCACAATCAGAGTGCTCAATAAGTGTCAATGCTTTGAGCATATATAGATGTATGATGCACAAAAAGATAAAACTAGTTTATCTAAACGATACTCTTTTATAATAATAAAAGCTCTTGCGAATCGATTAGAGATCTAACTATGTTCAACAAAAGAAGTGAATTTATTAAGTGGAGTCACTTGATTTTGATAAGTGGTATTCATGTATTCTTGTATTTGTACTAAATATTTTAATCATTGTATTTCTATGTTTTAGATATAAAAAAATTGTTCCTGATGATCATCTGGCGTGAGTTGAATAAATGAGTATCATTTAGAGGAACTAGTTTTTATCTTTCTGTCATACATCTATTTAATTTATATATTATGTAGCCTATACCCATAGCCTATACACTTATGTTGTCTATTTTTAGAAGCCTATGATTTAATTACATCACCATGATAATATAGGAACACTATAGCATTATTATAGTGTATACATAGTACCATGATGTATAATGTATGCAAATCATTCTCAATGCTAGGTTTAACTTTCACTCGATTTGGTGGGCAACTTTTCAAGGTCGAGTTTATTATGATATGCCTGATAGAATTCTATTAACATTCAACTAAATTTCTTTTGATGCCTATTTCTACACTCCAAGATCTAGCATTATAGGAAGTTGACTTTTCATAAGATCTTTTTTCTTGATAAACGGTCACCATAGTTGTCCTAAAAGTATTTAAAAGAAAGTCACATCCACATGATAAACAGCTTATTTTTAAAAAGTTTTATAATTATTATTCTCTACTAAAAATGTATTCATGAATAAGATTTGGATGATTTGGATGGTTAAAAAGACAGTATACTGACAAGGGTTAAAATAAATGCCTGCCATTGCTGTGAAGGAGAGATTTTTCAAAATATTTTCAGCCAATTTGACTGGCAGTTATCTCAACCCCTGTACTGATGTTGAATTTTGAACGAATTTTGATGAATATATATTTTTTCTTTAATCAGCTATGTTTTTACAATAATAAGAGGGTAACAACAATAATGATTCATAAATGTCTTGTTTCAATTTTGATTTAAATGGGTTATATATATACAGAGGTAATTCTAAGAATTCATTTAATATGAGACATGCATTATTTAACCTGGTGACACATTCAAGTGTATTTATTATATACATTATATAATAACAATCCTGACTGCAGGGCTCGAAATAACGGCGGGTCATCACTGTGGAGGAGAGATTTTTCAGAATATTTTCAGCCAACTTGGCTGAAAATATTCTGAAAAATCTCTCCTCCACAGTGATGGCCGGCTGTTATTTTGAGCCCTGCTGACTGTTCACAGTAAGTTCAAGAATCTTCAATACCTCCTAAGCAACTAAGTTAAGTCCGTTTCCATTGAGCAAAAACTTGTCAACATCTGCAGTAAAGATTCTAGATCAACGTTCTTTACTGTAGATCACTGTGTTATACCTAATAATAACAAACAAACTCAATGGTTGAAATAAATAATCAACACGAAAGAGTGTTGGTTTGAGACTTTGTCACCTGAAGCTATGCTCAAATATCACTACTACACAGTAAATATTTATTCTTTTTTTGGATACTGAAATGACGAAACCACCATTATTACTACATGGTCAGTATTTATTTTCTGTAATTTTTCTATTTTTCCCCATAAATCAAGTAGCTCTCTGAATACTAAAGATACGTATGGAACCTGTTTGGTTTACTTTAATCAGTGGTTGAAATAAGAGTAAATAATCACTGTATATGTTTCTGTTTTAGGGTCATACTGGAAAAGATGCATGTTTATATTGTTTATTATTTATTTATTTAATATATATCTATTATTTACTATGTTATGACAGGTAAATAAATGTATGTTACCATGGTTTCCATTGGACCAGAATAAAATATTAAGTAATAAGACAAGAAATCACATATTCTTATTCGCTTACTTTTTTGAAAAGAGCTTGATAGATATGTTACACTAACGCAAATGATATATTGTTTCTCTTTAAAAAACATGTCATATACATTTTATTATATCAAGGTGAGAGAAATTACGTCTTTTATCAGAAACTTTACATTTGGTCCAGACAGCTTAATGTTTCTTATACTACTTTTCCAACTATTTTCCAACCATAGTGGTCAAATTAAAGTAAATAATCACTGTTGAGTAAGGATTTTATAGTCTGAAAGAAGGGATTTTTGAGCATATCTTCAGTCTACACAGCGTGAGGCTATGCTCATATATCCTTCTCCACAGCGATTCCTTTTACTTAAATCTAATATTTGGGTTTTATGGTTGATTGGGTAGAAAATTCCGTGCCAAAGCCAAAAGAAGACATTTCATTGATAGAAATTGACATCGCACATTATTTCTTTTGTACAGAATTTGCACAGAATTTAGTTTATTATTGTTTGTCTTTTGCAGAATAATAACAAAACTATAAAGCGTACAAAGGCAATGGGTGCCGGCGAGAGTGTTGTGGTAATTGAACAAGATACACCATCATATTCAGATTGTGAAGCACTGAAAACATTCTCATCAACAAACTATCATAATGTACTTAGACTTTATAAAATACAAAAGCCAGGTTCAAATGATATAGGAGAGAAAGTGGAAGAGAGTTTATTTTCAACACAAGAATTTCCTGATGAAGACACTTTTGTGTATCCCATTATACTTATAAATCAGAATGCACCTGCTCGCTGCTTTAGTTTGTTCCGAATGGAAGATGAAGTGGAATCAAAAAAGAAATTCGAGTAAGGAAAGATCTTATATCAACCTGAAAATAAATTTTGCAAAGCTGAAAACCATACTTAAAAACGCTTATCTGCAAGTGATTTGTGACTAACTTCCAGGATTGCTTAGGAGCCATCTCGTTTCAAAAAGCAGATATTTTTGCTGCTTTAAAGTAGTCAAAATCAATTCAATTTGAGAAAAATTAATCTTCAATGAGGAGTGTTGAGTCAATGAGCTTGCAATTTATTGCAAGATCAATTGTAGGGACCATCTCCAAAATTCGTTACCAGGGGAAGAGTGCTGAATCAATGATCTTGCAATTGGTTGGTTTCTTCGTTCCGAAGAAACCAATCAATTGCAAGCTCATTGACTTAACACTCTTCATCATAGATTAATTTTTC
>JAULBZ010008092.1:0-10975 GCA_032360805.1 Neoturris breviconis | reverse complement strand
ATGGATCAACAGAAATCATTTTCAAATATAAATCCTAAAGTAAAGTAAATTTATTGTCAAGCTACATCAATGTTACTCCAGTGCTCGAAATGAGAGTAAATAATCACTGTGGAAGAGTGATTATTGAACAAAGCTTTGAGCTAAAAAGACTGAAAGTGCTCAAAAACCCCACCTCCACAGTGAGTAATTAATCTTATTCCGACCACTGGCCTTAAAGCTTTAAAAACGCAGTTCCAGTGGTCAAAATAAGAGTAAATAATCACTGTGAAGGTGGACGTTTTAAGCACAGCTTGTAGCCTGAAGCAATGAAGTTAAGTTAATATAAAGGTTGTTTTCCACTTCAGAAGAACTTTCCGTTTCCGTTCCGCAAAAAATATTCTGAAGTGGAAAATGGCCTTAAGGAACCATCTCCAAAAGTCGTTTCAAAAAGCAGATATCTTAGCAGCTTTAAAGAAGACAAAATCAATAAAATTTGAGAAAAATAGTCTACGATGAAGAGTTTTAAGTCAATGATCTTGCAATAGATTGGATTCTTCTGTTCTTCAGCACTCATCCCTGCAAACAAATTTTGGATATGAAAAAACTTGTCTAAGATTTAAGGATTGTCACATTTGTTTATTATCTGTGACTTCTGGTATTGGCTCAGTTGAAAATAGATTAAAACAATGGGATCAGCAAGACAAATAGACTCACTTGTCTTGGTTTACCACCTTTATTCACTTCTTCTTCTAAATATGTTCTAAACAAGAATTAGATATAATGTTCAAGTGTCAGATATAACGCCTGCAGTTGAATGTTCTTGAGTATAGTTTATTATCAAAAACACTCCTCCACAGGTGATATACAGCAGTTATTTTCAGGTGTGTTATAATAAGGACAGAATGTAAAAAAGTTAAAATAACATAATATTATTAGTATTTTTTGATACAGTTAGTTTTCAGCTGAAAACTGTGCCCAAAAACACTACAGGTGATGCCCAACAGACTTGAATGTTTTGATAAATTTGAGACAACGCAAACTTAAAGAGAATATTTTTTTTCGGTTATGAAGAGATTAAACCAATCATTTTCAATAAAATACCTTGTTCCCATTTTACAATCCATGACAAAAGATGGCTGGTCAAAATCTTGAAGAAGATCCTGCATTTGAATGTAGCTATGATCATCTTCATTGATTATCATTTTAAATTCAGGAACAAAAGGTCGTAATATATCATTCATTAATAGTTGCAAGCAATCAACTTCATTTTTACAACTTTTTTTTAGTATCGTACCATGGTCACCAGATTTAAAACCGCCTATGGCAAAAGGAATAATTATGTATCATGCATCGTAACATCTTGATAAGTAGATAGTCTATGTTAGATACATATAAATTTAGATACTACTTAAGATGTTTCATGTATGCTTCAGGTATTTTGTAGAGATTGTAATTTGTCTACTGAATATTCATAGTAAATAGGCACTACAGCAGCAGATTTCAGACACTTCTTCAGCGTTTTAAATAAGAGCAAATAATCACTGAGGAGGAGGAAATTTTGAGCATAGCTTTAGGCTATAAAACCGGGCTATGCTTAGAAATCACTCCTTCACAGTGATTGTTTGTTCTTATTTTTAAGCACCACATCTTACCTGCATGTCCAGCCAATTGAATCCATGGATATTGCTTTTTATAAGTTTGCATAAAGGGTGACCAGCGAACCGCTTTACGTAGCTTCACCCACATACTCTCCTAAATAAGAAACACGAAATAAAAACATTGTCGTCATACCAACTCTATCAAATATAATACATTACATGTCAAGCAGGCATAATAAACATAAGCAGACAAGATATATTGCTCTTGTGGTCTGCCTATCTTTTCATAAAAAAATCCCATTGGACAAAAACTTGTTCAAAGTACGCAGTACTGGTGACTTTGAACAAGTTTTTGCCCACTGGGATGACATAATGACAGATAAGATATAACAGGCCAATTAGATTGTTTAAATTTAGGTATTTTTGTTATTTTAAAAATAATCATACACAATAGGATTCCAGACAATTAGTATTGCTAGCACTCACTATTAATAGTGGTTACTTAAATCAACCGCTGAGAAGATTGGTTTATTGCTAATCCGTTACTTTGAAGAACAATCAGTTACAAACTCACATCTCTTAAGTTTCATACCTTTCCTTATGTCCAGAATTACAGAGTTTGTCAATAATTATAAAGCTTGAGAAAAATTAATTTACAATGAAGAGTGTTAAGTCAATGAGCTTACAATTGATTGGTATCTTTGGGACAAAGAAACCCATGAATTACAAGATCATTGAACAGAACACTTCCCCTGAGAACGAATTTTGGAGGTGGTCCAGCTTTATTCATATCTGGAAAACTCTTTCTATGTTACTGTTAAAAATATATAATCCACATAAATTTGCCAAGTTACTCAGTGGGAAAAAACTTGTTCAAGGTCCGCAGTAAGATGCTAGAACAATGTCGTTTGATGTTGTTCTAGCGTCTTAACAGCAAATATTGAACAAGTTTTTGTCTGCTGGGTAAAATCTTACATAAAAGCAGCAGAGCATTATCTGATGTTTTTAAACAAACTCTTTTCTGTACAACTTTCAAAAATATAATCTATATACAGTGTTTGAGATAAGAGAAAATAATCACTGCAGGAGGGATCTTTGAGCACTGTTTCAGGCTTTCTAGCCTGAAGCAATGCTAAAAATCGCTCCTACACAGTGATTATTTGCTCTTATTTCGAACAATGATTTCATTCTTCAGCAAATTTTAGTAGCAGCACAACATTATTGATTTCTGATATTCAGACAACTTTCTTTTTTTAATCTATTTATTATTACAGCCCAGCATAGTAAAAGGTATAATAATCACTGCAGAGGAGGGATTTTTGAGTGTAACTTCAGGCTTTGTAGCCTGAAGCTACACTAGAATATCACTCCTCCACAGTGATTAGTTGTTATTATTACAAACAGTGAAAAGTTACAGCTGACATAACATGTTTAAAATAATCATATTAACAAATATACGACATAAATATTTTTCATTAAGTAAACTAAAGAGATAAAATAGAATATATATATATGTCTTATCAAGTGTTGTTAAACTTAACTAGAAACACTTAATCTTCAAAAACAAAATAAAAAAAATAATTAAAATAACAGCACAAGCTTGAGTTTTCTTTATGATTCATTTTTCTTTTGATGAGGGTTTACAAAACATTCCAGTGTTGGGGATTTACATAAACACCCATTTGTTTTGAAAACATATGAGATAGTGTTAAAGCAATAGAAAAAGGGTAACCACAAATCTCCTGTGTATTCTCACACATTAATTGTTTCTTTAATCAGTGAGATTTTTCAAGTTGAGAATTTAAATGCAGTGTTAAACTAAGAGAAAATAATCTCTATGGAGGAGGGTTTGTTATGGTTCAAAATCACCTATTTTAAGCATGGAAGTGTAACAATATTAAAGTTATAAACTAGCATAACCTTGACAAGAAAATACAAATTATTGTCATACTATAGCAGTATTTGAAATAAGAGCAAACAATCACTGTGGAGGAGAGATTTTTGAGCATAGCTTCAGACTTTATAGCCTGAAGCTATGCTCAAAATTACTCCTACACGGTGATTATTTGATTATGTGACTATATTATATGTGATAACACTGTTATAGGAAGTGTTTTGTTACAAATATTTCCATCAGAACAAAATCATTATCTTACTCAGTAAGCAAAAATTTGTTCAAAGTCAGCAGTAAAGACTCTAGATCAACGTTTTCAACATTGTTCTAGCATCTTTACTGTGGACTTTGAACAAGTTTTTGCCCATTGGTAAGTGTTTTCTGACATCATTGAAGACATAACATGAATAATTTCTATTAGAACAAACATTATTATACAAGATCTAAATTCTGTTTTTTAAATTAAATTATTAGGCCTTAGTAAAATATTGACACGATCGATGTCACAACACTATTTTGCAATATAGAAACCTTTGTAGATTGTAAAATTTTATTTGCTTGCACTCTCCATAATTGGAGTTTGACCAAATCCTAAGGATATTCCCCAAATCTTTTGTCAAAAAAAAATTATGAAAATACCTGCACAAAAGGGCGAAACTTGTAATTTGATTGGTTTTTTTGTTATAAACAAACCAATCAATAGTAAGATCATTGATTCAGTACTCTTCTCTGTATGTGCTACACCCTGCTAGCATGTGATGCTTTTTTCCAAGTAAAAATAAAATAACGTTTTTCATATTAAAATATTTTGTATACCTTTCGGTAAATGTCAGAAAGTTCTTTCAAAAATAATGAAAATGGAAATAATAAATTTCCCTTCCATTAGTATTAAACTGCAAAATTAAATAAGAAAACAGAGATCACACTTAATGTGATAAAATATTGGAAATAAAAAAATGTAGGAGGAATTACGAACACATAAATTTTTAAACTGCCATTAGCACCTACAGACATAATAAAAAAACCCACAAAAATAATAACCAGTAATCAAAAACTTGTTCAAAGTCACGAGTAACGACACCTACTAGAACAACATTGTTCGCGTTCGACGTTGTTCTGTCTTTATTGTGAATTTTGAACAAGTTTTTGCCCACTGGGAGACATCAACGTGCAAAATATAAACAAGATTTAACAAGATTTTCTTACCATATAAAATGAGGAAAACACTTTATCAGACCAGATAATAGGTAAGGTGATAGCCATGCCTGTCACCTTCATTAGTGTATCAAAATTTCTACCCATAAAAAAAACTGATAAACAGTGACTCGCCACTTGCTATGTTGACTGTTTTGTGTTAATGAGTATTTCTAAACTTGCCTTTTAAATTAATTTCCTACACATGACTACTTAAACAATCATACTTTGTCTTTGTCATTAGTAAAACAATAGAATTATGAAACACAAAGGAATCGTCTAGTAATTAAAAAATTAAATTGCTTTATTCAAGTATAAAACTCGATTTTCTATGTGTTAAAAATAGGAAACAAACATGTGATTATGCATAATTACTGTTCAATATCAAGGAGATAACATAAATCTTAAAACAACCCATCACAGCCGGCAAAAGCTTGTTCAAAGTCAGCAAAATAACGTTCTTTGAACGTTGTTATAACGTTATTTTCCTGACTTTGAACAGGTTTTTGCCAGCTGGGTTAGATGAAAATATTGCACAGAAAAGCACACACTCTTTTAGGGACGATCTGTATAGAAGTGTGTTAGGTGCGAAGAAACCAATCCATTGCAAGATCATTGACTCAGTACTCTCCTCTGTAGATTTTATTTTTAAGTTGTTCCCTTAGAGACTCAGTAGTAAATAACAGATTTGTAATCTGACTACTAATAAGACTAAGTAAGCCTTTCAACCAATAAAATAATGTAAAAATATTTGCGCGTAGGTGCATCGCAAACATCAATAAGGAGGCCGGGGGGAAGTTGAATGACTGCATCATCAACCACACAATCTAATTCCATAAAAGCCACAATATAATTGCATTGTATCATTTAATTGTCGTATATGATCTTAATTAATTTTTAATGGAAATAAATCACACGACTATATTCAGTCAAACATTGCAACATAAACAAAAGATATTACTATATTTAGTCAAAATGTTGAAGTGACTAAGTAGATTAGTAAGTGAGCATCCCAAAAATAGTGAGATGGTCCCTGATAAATATGCTTATAAAAAGATAATTGTCCCCATTATGATCAAGACTGGTGTGAAGAGATAATAGTTTTCCTTTCAATAGGGCAGGGTGTTGGCAGGGCAGGGTGTTGAATATTACGACTTCATAAGTAATGGCCAGCCTGGAGAAGGCATTTTTTTAGCATAGTTTTTAACTGTTTGTATTGGTTACCTTAATGAATAATAGGGCTATTGGATATTACGACTTCACATAAAGCTATTGTTTCTTCAATAGACAGTTTCAATATCTACAAATGGCAGCCAAATTTGATCGGCTTCAGTAGGACAAAGTGACTATTGTGTCCAAAACTCTTCCAGGAGCAATGACTCATACTCATCTCGTTTTTTTAGGGCTTGAAATAACTGTTAATCAGCACTGTGAAGGAGAGATTTTTCAAAATGTTTTCAGTCAAATTGGCTGAAAATATTCTAAAAAATCTCTCCTCCACAGTGATGACCAGCTGTTACTTCAAGCCCTGCTCAGTATTTTCTTCATTACCTGAGAAGCCTTAATTTAACTGTTGGACATTACCCATGGAGGAATGTTTTTTGAGTATAGCTTTCAGCTTTAAAGCTGAAAACTATACTCAAAACACTCCGCTCCTCCACAGGTGATGTCTGGCAGTTATATTAACTTAAGGCTTACCTAAATTGATCTTGGAATGATAAATACATAAAATCAAAGAGATTACTCTAAAACTGCAGAGAAGAGTAATGAGTCAATGATTCAGGGGTTAAAATGACTGCCAGTCATCACTGCGGTGGAGAAATTTTCAGAATATTTTTAGTCAATATGACAGAAAATATTCTGAAAAGTCAATCCTTTACAGTGATGACTGACAGTTATTTTAACCCCAGATGATTGTGAATCAGTTAAAAGATTCTCGATTAACATTTTTATCCGTGGTTAAGTCTGCCAAATTCTGCATCAAAACATAAGTGTTTGACCAAGGAGAAAATCTGAAAGTACATGTGACCACATCTATGTTCAGTGGCTTCAGAAATGTTTTGCGAAAATAATTATCAATAAAATAACAGTGAATGAAATAAGAGCAAATAGTCACTGTGGAGGAGTGCATTTTGAGCATAGCCTGCATCTCTCCTCCACTGGGATTATTTACCCTTATATGGACCACTGTGTATATAAAGCTTTATTGTGTACTAACATCTGATTTCTTTCTTTTTCTAGATACAGCAGCCATGTTGTTGAAACTGTGTTTTTTAAATATATCATTTTAACTATTCATTCATGATTAATTAATGTAAAGAATATTTTGCTTGAGAGTTGAGAGATGTATTCGTTATTACTTATTGATGATTAGAACAAATTATATATAGAAGAATACCAGCCATCAATGAATTTGCTTAAAACTTATATTGTTCCTAGCAAATAAATGTATTTTGGAAAATAACCTTCTATTATTGCCAGAAAAAACTCACACATTATGTGATATGAAGGGGAACACAGCAGGTGATCTGGATTAAAGACTTACAAAGTTCAGTTATTTGTGATATGAAGGGAACACAGCCGGTGGTCTGGATAAAAAACCTACAAAGTTCAGTTATTTGTGGTAAACAATCTACAAATAGGAATAATTTCTCCTTTGAAGAATTAAGAGTAAATACTTAAATATGTCGAAATCAGTCATATTTTAAGATCAATGACTCCACTGTTAGTGTTTTAGAGCATAGTTGTAAGTGCACGGGTTGAAACAACAGCCAGTCATCACTGTGGAGGAGAGATTTTTCAGAACATTTTCATCAAAATTGTCTGAAAACATTCTGAAAAATATCTCCCCCACAGTGATAACCAAAAGTTATTTCAACCGTTACAAGTGATGTCTAGCAGTTATATTCAGGCTTGCATTTATAACAATCTCATCAGTTATGCTCAAAAATCACTTATCAGTCTGTTCTTATTTCCAGCACTGATAATAACAAACCTTAATATTATTGCCTTGCATCACCTGTGGAGGAGTGGTTTGGAGTATACTTCGAAGAGAAGAATTATAATAAAAAACACTCCTCCACAAATGTCCGGCAATTATATTCTGGCTTGAATAATCATTTAATATAATCAATATAAAACCATTAGCATGCTTCCATAATAACAAGAAAGCTCAACACCCCTACTCCTTCCTTGTTGTTAAAACTTCTTCCTTGTCTACAAAATTAACACAATTACATATCTTGATTATTTAAGAATACTCTTTACAAAAAATTATATAATAGTAATAGAAAGAAGAGTTCATTTATAACCTATAATTTGATCAATTACTTATTTCAAAACCAAAGAATTTAAGTTAAATATAGTGTAAACCACCACTTATGTGGTGAGAATATAATTTTGCATTACATTAAGGCTGGTTTACATTAGTACGATATGCTTCAAAAATAACCACAAATCTGCAAAGAAAATCTTCTGAACAGACCGTTGTTAGATCAACAAGCTTTCAATTGATTGGTTCTTCAGTACAAAGAAACCAATTCATTGCAAGATCATTGACTTAGTACTCTTCTCTGTAGATTTTATTTACTCGTTTCAGTATACTATGCTTATTTTGATCACTAAAGAAAATATTGTATATCAGTTTATCTCCTAATACACAATTTTCAATAGTTAAATATTTCTCTCTTTATAAAAAATTATCCTTTTATATTTCATGGAAAATTGGAAGGGAAATTCCAAAAAGCCAACTAACTGAATCACATAAGTCACAAAATAATATTATAACTAAAAAATATTTTTAAAAATTTAATCCTGCATCATAGTTTGGAACATCTACGATGATTCGTTTTTCCAGTAGAAAATGATACCTTAAGGTGTATCAAATTTTCGCAAAAATTAAATATTTGTCAAAAAATAAGTAAAACTTTCTTTTATGTCATGAAGATTCTGATTCAGTACAGGAACAAGATTGGGAACGCCTTCAATTTATTCACTTAGTCTTCTGTCCTATTTTTATTTGCATAATAAAGTGGACACACTGTCCGCCATGCTTGGGTTTTCTTACTGTGACTATATGATCAAACCATATTCTAGAATCTGAGGGCAAGGGTCAGGAATAAAACAAAATTAGCCAAAACACTTTTTGATAGATTTTCGAACAAAAAGGACACTTTTCTCCCTATTTTTGCAGGGGCAGCGTCAGATATCCTGACTCACTTTTTGCCTAAAATAGGGCCTGACGATGAATGTTTCTTTCAGAAGGTTTTTACCATTTCACGAAATTAATGCACTTGAAATCAATCAAAAAGCTAAATTTGTACAAGCGAAATAAAGTTCCTTCGCAAACATTTGTACAATTGAAATTAAATACTTGCCAAAAAATTACATGTGAAATTTAATATGCCCAATGTTGGCATTATGTAAGTTTTTGTATTGGAAATGTTTTTGAAAACAGGCACGTGTTATGTTACTGCTATTCAGACAGTTACGTAAGCACTAATTTTTTCTAGATGGAATCACCCTTATGTTCATGTTTTTGATTACTTATTGTTATTTGGAACACAGATATTCAGAAAAACCTTTGAGGATTTTGGCTCTCATAT
The DNA here is from genome assembly GCA_032360805.1 of Neoturris breviconis. NCBI lineage: Eukaryota > Metazoa > Cnidaria > Hydrozoa > Anthoathecata > Pandeidae > Neoturris > Neoturris breviconis. Next base: position 1,706 of record JAULBZ010008092.1, on the reverse strand, counting down.
TTATTATGCATGCTGCGATATTATTATTGTGCTTGTTTATACAACATAAAAACTATAAAAATTGGACCAATTAAATTTCAATATTAGTACTCCAGTGTTTGAAATAAGAACAAATAATCACTGTAGAGGAGGGAATCTTGTGCATTTTGTGCATTTCTTGTTGTCTTACATTAGACTCATTATTTTCTTTCCATAAAACAGCGCTCAAAATAAGCACAACACCATAGCGGAGTGTTATTCGAGTATAGCTTCAGACTTTGTAGCCTCAAGCTATACTAATTAATCATTCTTCCACAGTGTTTATTTGTGTTTATTTCAAACACTGAATGTATTATTATGATATTAATCCCAATGCGCAAATACTTGTTCAAAGTCCTCAATAAAATACATTAGAAAAAACGTTTTCAATGTTGTTCTAGCATCTCTACTAAGGACTTCAAAATGCTTGATACTTATCAACTTACCAACACCACAGAAATCTTTAACAGCATATCTTTTAATAAAATTTTTAATCTCAATTTATCATTCTCCATGCTGTTGTATCGGTTTTTAAAAACTACTTTAAAACTCAGATTACTTCCTAACAAAACTTAAGAAATATTTTAATGAATAACCAACTTCCTTTTGATTAAACGAAACATAAAGCAATTTTACTGCAACATGTAAATCCAACTGTTTTGACTTGACTTTACTTTAGGAACAAACTTGAACGCCTACTAAAAATATATGTTTACTTTTGTTGTTATATTATTACCACGTGAATGACATGCTATTTCAGTTATTTAATACTTTACATAACATAAATATAAGTTCCCATACATAATTATAAGTAAATCTTTGAAATGAAAATACAACTGTAATATTTATTTAACTATAAAAAAGAGATTAAAATTATTTTGAGATTTCTAATAATTTACTTAATACCTGGTCTGTAACAGTGGGATGTGCTACACTATGCAAAATTAATAACATAAATAAAATGTCACATTCGCCCAATGAACAAAAACTTGTTCAAAGTCAGCAGTAAAGATGCTTGAGCAACATCGAAGACATTGTTCTAGTGTTTTTACTGGGGACTTTGAACAGGTTTTTACCCACTGGGTTGTATTTTATTTTTTATTGACAAATCTCTTAACAGTCAAATAATCATCGTTAGATTTTCCCATATTTTTCTTTATCTAGAATATACGATGTTTTGTTAAAAACGTAAAAATGCTTTATCTAACCGTAGAAACAATTATGTACCAAAAGACTCTCTTTTATAGCTGACAGCAATACTAATGACAGGAGCACGTTCAAAGAACAATCCTACAACAAAACACGTAACACAAACAAATATACAATTACAACTATTAATTCATCGGGTATGTGGACCTGTAAATCTTGCTAATGAGTTCAACAAAAATGTTGTTGTTAACAAACCAAATCCTGATAAGATCCACGTCATCGACAAAGAAAGTGCAGAGTAAATTAATTTGTTGTCTATTTAAAGTAATACAATTTGATCTATGTACGAGATTAAGGATGTAAAGCTTTAAAGGGAATGGTCTGAGGGTTGCAGAGCGTGGGCGTGCCAAGGGAAAGTACTTTATTTTTAATCAATATTAGATTGATATAAACTTGTAGCAGCAGGGCTCGAAATAACAGCCGGTCATCACTGTGGAGGAGAGATTTTTCAGAATATTTTCAGCCAAGCTGGCTGAAAA
>JAULBZ010008091.1:0-10975 GCA_032360805.1 Neoturris breviconis | reverse complement strand
TGATATATATCTGTCGGCAACTTAATTCTAAATTGCCGACCCCCAGAGTTGCTCAGAACGGCAATGCCGACCTAAATGTAGTCCTAGGTCGGCAAATTTTTGCTTGCGTGCCGTCCTTAACTAATTTGGATTCAGAGGGCTGCTTCCATGTCAGTTGTTCTGATGAATTGAGGTGTTTGGCCCCTGTAAAATCTTTTGTTCATAAGACTAGATATTCAGGTAATGCTCATCCTTTCTATGTAATGTTAATTCTCAGCTTTTTAATATTGATTCTCAGTTTTGTAAACTGTGTTCTTGGCCTTAACACCTTGCAGAGAGCGAATAATTTGGAAAAAGGTTATTTACGTCCCCCCCCCAAAAAAAATAAATAAATAAATAAATAAAAAAAATATAAATAAATAAATAATAAATAAATAAAAATATTTTTCTTATCAGCTATCTGACCCAGGGCTTATATTTGATATACCATACTTATTAGGAGATATTGTTGAGAAATCATTTGGCTGAAAAGAGTTGGTCAGATATGGAGATTGAATTGATTCGAGAAGGTGGGATATGGGGACCAGAGAATAGTAATCCATTAGAAAAATGGTGTATTGATGATGTAGAAGGTAATATTTTTATAGCTGCAACGTATACCATAAATCTATTAAATGTGTTTACTTTGGAGGCGTTAAAAAGAGGGAGGCATTATGGTGGCATAAAAATTTCAAGTTTGAAACAATCTTTTGGAAATTTGTTGCACGTCTATACCTGTTACAATTTCTACTTGTTTTTCTGTGACAGTAAAAATTACAGTACACAAATTTCATCATAACATTTTTATTTTAAAACAAAAAGTATTATTTTTGACTACTTTTCGTCTAATTCTGTCCAAACTGAATTATGTTTTCTTAGGACCATGTCGTATGAGGAAGCGTCTGATACGTAATGATATGTTTTATATTCATTATCCATTTATCGAACAAGAGAAAGAAGTTCTTGTAGCAAAGAATCGAGATGCGTACAGTCACGATAGTAAATTATTGTTTCAATTGTGTCAAAAATATATTAATCCTGATGGAATGAAAGATGAAATTATTTTCTGTAAGTCAGTCTTATTTTTACCAAGAATAACCCTTATTGTTTCAGTATGAAACCAATGCAAGAATAGCCCTTATTGTTTTGGTATGAAACCAACGAAAGAATAGCCCTTACCGTTTCGGTATGAAACCAATGAAAGAATAGCCCTTATTGTTTCGGTGTGAAACCAATGCAAGATCGTTTAAGATGAAACTCATTTAGGAGCCCATGTAAAGGCTGCCTGAGTCTTAATATGAACTTAAAGATAGAGACCTTCAATGCTTTCATAATTTGGTGAATAATTTTTTTTCTCTTTATAGCGTGCAAAGAAAATCCATTTTCTTGGCGTCCTCAGCTTTATTCAGTTGATGGGTTTGAAGCAGCAGATACAGTAGAGGAGGTAAATTCAATTAGTTAATGAAAGTAATTATTAATTTATTTTATATCATGGTCATGCATGGAGTAGCTTAAGAAAAAGTAGATCACATAGATAGAAAACTTATTAAATTGAGTCGATGTATTCAATGTTTTGTGTATCTCTTTTCTTAAAGATATCATTTTTTAGAATAGGTACCCTTTCATTTCAGCGGTTTCAATTCTCACATGACCTAGCCTGATCTACAGATAATGATCGATCCTCTCTCTTAGTCCGTTTACTTCTGCAGTTAATGTAATACATTGATCTCAGAATTCATTTACACGAAATGCGTATGATAATTTATTCATTATTGATTGATTTATTTAAAATATGCTTGATTCCACTCTTCATTGCGGCATAATAATTAATAATGGTACCAAAGCTACCATGAAAAAGAAATAATTATTTTCTGGTTGCATAAAATTATCATACATTACCGCATTTCCTGTTAATGATTCTGACGTCAATGTATTACATTAACTGCAGAAGCAAACAGACCAAGTGAGATCTGGAAGAATCGAACTTGGTCTGTGGAAGAGGCTACACATAACCTAACTCGAATGTTTTGAAATTTGTGGTCAACATTCTTTTACAGACTTGAACAGTTGTATGGAGATATATATTTTTAATATAATTTTAAAGCTTTTCAAAATGAAAATCAGTAACCTTTTTTTTTGTGAGGGATCTCAATGATTTGCTTAGTAAGCGCTTATTATGCTAGATTATTATAATTTAAAGAAGATTTTATAACTTGACTAATTTCCTTGCTTTGCTATGCAGGTCAATACACAAACAATCATTCAACTTCTGGAGACTGGTGAAAAGGTATATATTTAGTTATGTTCTTTAACAGAAAATAATGAAAAATGTCTTGAGATTTATCACAAACCGTCAGCAACAGCAGTGTTTGAAATAAGAGCAAAAAATCACAGTGGAGGAGGGATTTTATAACCATTAATATGAAACATTATTTTGCTTTTAGATTTATTCCATGTACCGATGTGCTCGTGTAAGAGGTCTAGATAGTGCTGAAGGTTTATTTTTGTTTGGTCGTAATCATTTTTATGTTGTTGATGGTTTTACTCTTATGTCAGCAGAAACAAAAGAAGGATCTAGTAATGCCAAGGAAATAAAGGATATTAATAGTTTACCAGAAGGGACACATGAACCTCTGATACCACATGCAAAAGGCAACTCTATTTTAAAAAGATCGTAAGTTGTTATTTTTGTAAACAGAATAATTATTTTGGTGGATTCGAAATGATCAAATAATAAATTGGCTAAAAATATTCTGAAAAATCTTTCCTCCACAGTTTTTGTCCACAAGTTTTAGCTGCATATACTTCAGTAAAGGTTGATATCCATTAGGTGAAAAATTCTGTGTAAAAGCCAAAATAATACATTTCGTTGGTAGAAATTGACATGGAATTTCTTGCCTTATGGAAATCAAACTTAACTTTTATCTTACATAAGAAAATGTTGTTTTGTATTCTAAAGTGGTGTATTGTTTTATGCTGTACAATTTATGCTTCAGCTGTTACATCAAAATGTATATGAAACACTTGCAAATAAAAAGAAATGAGTTGCTGCACTGCAAAATTAAAACCTCACAAAATGTTTATAAAATAGGGGATACTGTCTGCTAAGAATAGTATTATCTTTGATAGTTATGGCCTGTGAATGAAAACAACAAAATCTGCAATAGGCATATGAAATTGTGAAATTTCAAATAGCCTTGAAAATTCAGTAATTTCTGTATCACAAAATTAAACCTCACAAAAATTATATTGAATTATTATGCTGAATGACAGCAAGGAGAGGCTATTTTGATGAGAACCACTTATCCTCCTTGTTCATGACATATTCATCGTTTAGATTGATAATTTCAAAATTTATAAACAGGTTATTTTGTTTTGTTTCTACTTAATTAATAAGCCCTCCATATGAATTAGCCCCCTAAAATCTCTGCTCGCTAAGCCACCAGGGGGCTTAATCAAGGGTTTACACTGATAATTTATATTACTTCCATGTGAAAAGTGAGTTTTACATGTAATGAAGTAAAGATCATAATTATAGTGAAGTGGCAGGATTTTATAATAAAATGGGCGTAAGTCTTATCAAAGATTTGGATAATATTGTTATAGATTCAGTAAATGGTCATTTGATGATATAAACGAAGCACACAAAAGAAGATACTTGCTACAAGTAAGTTTTCTACTATCACCTTAAATAATTGCTTGTGGTTTTCTTTCATCGTATTAAGTCATTATTATGTCATGGAAAAATGTGTTTTGTCATTAAACTTATTATAATAAGTGTAAGATATTTTTTTTCTCTTTTCAATACTATTTTCTTTATTGGGAGAATTCTTTGCAGCAAGAAATCTTCACGGTTTTACAGTGGAAGGTCCTCTCAACAAAATTAATCCTTCAAAAAAGATTTTAGGCTTCAACTGTACAGTGTTGTTTGCATAAAAAAGCTTTTTTCTCAAAACTCATGGTACCTTCTTTTGTTTTTGACCTGTTTTATCTTGGAGATTTGCGCACCTTGGCTACTGGACGCTTACCTACCACCTGTATGTTTCCCTACTTTCTCATAATTTTATTAAAGGTCAATAACGTATGTTACCCTGCGTCAATGTAGTGTGCCCCTTCGGACTTCACCCCACTCTGGAGTGCTTTTAATGCAGCTTAGTTTGGCTAATATAAGAAGCATTGCAGCAACCACACAAAAATTTCTAAACAATGCTAGAAATGAGACAAGGGCGATTCTTAAAACTAAAATAACTAGGCAATCTACAATAGGCCTTGAAAAAAAGTTTGTAATTAGGTACACCTTTAGAAATGATATTGAAAAAAGTTTAATCCGTACTTGATCGGTGAGTTAGCTCCATACAGGTTTCTAGTACCTGTTTTTATGACTCCTTGAAGCAAATTCTCCTTTCCTTTTGTCACCCATAATGGTGGCTATGTTGGAAATCATAATAGAAACCAGTTGTAGATTCATTTAGATTCAAAATACATAATAATGTAATTGTTCTTTCTGTTCATTTTTAAGAACATAGCTATTGAAGTGTTTTCAAACGATGGTAGCAATCATCTGCTTGTATTTCCAAAGGCAACCGCTAGAAATAAAGTATATAGCAGGTATAATCAATGTCTAAGTGAAGAAAACAATTAATGTGGAAGAGGGTGTTAGGAAATCCTCCACAGTGATCTATTTTAAATTTATAATGAAAATCCTGAAAATATCACCTGCGCAGAAGTGTTGTTTATTTGGCAGCTGAAAATATATATTTGAAAAACACTCCTCCATAGGTAATGTCTTGTGGTTATTTTAAGACCTGTGGACTCACTTATTATGTTGTTTTACAGTGATTTGCCTCATGTTATGCTCAAAATCCCTCCTCCACATTGATTATTTACTCTTTTCCTGGTTGTAGGATCATTCGTGTTTCACCTGCGCTAGCAAATAGTCAGGAATCTATAGCAGGTATGAATTCTGATGCAGACGTTGAAGCAGCTCAAAGTTTACTTAGCACTTTAATGACCGGTGAAAGATCTTTAACGCAAAGATGGGTTCGTGGCGAAATAAGTAATTTTCAATACTTGATGTTTCTCAATACATTAGCTGGTCGTTCTTATAATGATCTAATGCAGTATCCAATCTTTCCATGGGTGCTTGCTGACTACACTAGCGAGGTAAGACTTAATAAGAATGTTATTTATGCCTTAACCTTATTCAGGATTCCCCCCCCCTATCACATTATTATTTCTAACAATGTCTGAACCACTAAAGCAATTAACAATATCCATGAGACACAAATTCTTAAAATTTCCGCTTCATTACTTAAAAGGATGAATAAATATGGGTCATAACCTGAGACTACTTATTTCTACACAGGGGAATCCTATATAAATCGCTAATAACTTCTTTGGCAATAACTTTTGTTTGGTTAATACTTATGACATGAGATTACATATTACATATAATCAGATTACATATAATATGAACAAAATATCTGTCTAAAACTGAAAACATAATGGAAACATGTTAATTTCTAAGAACATACTGATTTTTGGCAAAATATACTATTTCAGAATCTTTGTGATGGCATCAGAAAAATGCTGATGTCAGCATAAACAAAAAATAATGGCTGCCAAGTTTTATCCTTATACTATTGGTCATTCAAATCCATTAGTAATTGTCTCCTAATTATTTTAAGGTTTATAATTTCATTTTCTTTAGTTTCTTGATCTAACAAATCCTTCAACTTTTCGTGATTTATCAAAACCAATGGGCGCACAATCAACACATAGATTAAATAATTATAGAAAGCGATATAGAGAATGGGAGGATCCAACTGGTATGCACTTCTATGTTATTTTGTTTTCATCTTTCCTTTAACATATCGTCTATTAACATAATTTTCTCATATTAATTTTCACACAACGAGAAAAAATATTTGATCAATGAAAAACTTAGCTACTTGCACCACCTTTCACTTCTAGAAACTATGTAGAACTTATAGGGGGTGGGTGTTATGCTCGCTTGTTGCAAGGGTTCATGATTAGGCCAGCTGCATTTAACTTTGTTCATGCTAATTTTAAGCTCATTATTCGTTATTTTTGCAGAAAATGCTGAATAGCTGCCTGCGATGTATGAGGCTATTTAACCATCTATAAGCGATTTTAATGATACATAATGTAAGCTATATAAGGCTAATTAACATTCTACAAGTTCTTGTAGTGATACATACCTTTGATATTCGAGGCGATTTTAGTGATATGTATGTACGATTGGTATGGCCTTGTGTTAAAGGCATACAACACAACATGTACACAATTTCAGATCAAAGTTGAAACAATGTCAAAACAATCTTGCAACATTGTTTTGAATTTGGTGATTGATGTTTGAACGTTGATCCAATATGGTGAGAATCTAACTTTATTTTAAGGAAAAACACCAGCGTACTATGGTACACATTATTCTACTGCTGTGACCGTTGCTTTGTACTTAACTTTTATTTTAAGGGAAAACACCAGCGTACTACTATGGTACACATTATTCTTCTGCTATGATTGTTGCTTCGTACTTAATTCGACTTGAACCTTTTACACAACACTTCCTAAGATTGCAGGTATACCTTGTTATGCAGGTTTTAATTTGTGACAAGCAATTATCTCATGTTAAGAAATTGTTTTTCTTTGAGTTATTTATACCTCAAGACTTCTCTAGAATTTTATTTAAATTTACTAAATCTCACAGCATGCATTGAGGCAACCAATTTCCATGCTGCAATCTTTGTGCGAGGGGTCATCAGCGATTGTCAGTTCCTGGACTCTTTTTAATCTCCATGCAGCAAACATTTAGGTGCTCAAAATGGAAACATGAAGATAAGAAAATAGATTTTAATACTTAAATCTTAAAAAAGATTGATTCAGAGAGATGTTTCAAGAACTTAAAGCAAAGTAAGAATCTGATATATGATCTCAAACTTTTCAAATTATTTAATATATTTTTGTGCATCACCGAATAAATTTGAGGAACGTTTAGCTTAGTATAATTGTTAACTTTTATATCTTTAAAATTTTAACTAATCTGAAAAAAACATTTAACGCTCTCTATTTTCTATTAAATTTAGTATCAATTTGCTGTCTGATCTTTCAAACTTTGTTTGATGAATAATAAGCATTTTGATTGGTTTAGATAATGCACACATGTTATAAATCACTCCTGTGAGTAATCATCTTGCGCCAAAAAATGTTAATAACAAATATGCATGCTCACAACTGATTGCTGACAATAGGTCACTCGGTCTCTAGTACGATTTAGTTTTGTTTGAGCTAGTAATTATTTGGTTTTAGGGTGGTCATTTTGACTTGCCTGACCGTCTCTTTCACAGTATAAAAGATGCATGGTTATCAGCATCAGAATCCAATATGGCTGATGTTAAAGAATTAATACCTGAATTTTTCTACTTACCGGACTTTCTACTCAATAGCAACCATTTTGATTTGGGTAAATATTTTTTTGTTGACATTTCTATGTTGTTTAGTTTAATTATGTACATCTTACAGTTGAAATCCTGTTACTGTTTAGTATTTGAATTGTTTACAAGATTCTGTTTTCATATTTTATATGCTAATTTCATTCCATTTTGGAAACATAAATTTCATCATTGAGTGCAACTAGGGAAGGAATGAATGCTTTCTTCTTCTTTAGGTTCAAAACAAAGTGGTGAAGAGCTTAATGATGTACTTCTCCCTCCATGGGCGAAAAATGATACCCTTGAATTTATAAGGGTGCATAGAGAGGTAATAAGGGACCATCTCCAAAATTCGTTACCAGGAGAAGAGTGCTGAATCAATGATCTTGCAATTGATTGGTTTCTTCGTCCCGAAGAAACCAATCAATTGCAAGCTCATTGACTTAACACTCCTCATCATAGATTAATTTTTCTCAAAATTATTGAATTTTACTTTTTAAAAGCTGCTAAGATATCTGTTTTTGGTAACGAATTTTGGAGATGGCTCCTACTAAGTTTTTTAATAGCTATCCAAATAATGAAAATAAGATATTGTTAATACACGTCAAATAATTCGCAACTACTATTGTGGGTCCATGAAATAAATTCTGCGGAAGTATATTCTCGCGATTGAGCTCATAATTCTTGGATGAATAAATAAAATATATATTTTATCGTTTTTTGTATTAAGTCGTTTCCAAACCATTTTATGGCAAGATCAGGTTTTTTTTGCTCATGGCGGACCTTTCATGGACGTTTTTGTTTTCACGGTTGAGTTCATAATAAACATTTTGCGACCAATTACATTTGCCGATTTGGAAAAAAACCTATGAAATCCATGATAATCAATGTCTGCGTAATTTTATTAACCTTTCCTATCCCGAGCATTTTGAGATGTTTATCATTTCTGTGGGTTGCCGCTCCCTGGTGCATGCATTGCAGCACTCTTACATGTCAAGCTGAGTTACCAGTCTGAGGGGGTTAGGGTTAATGTTGAAACTTAAAAATACTGGTTATTGATTGTAGGCATTGGAATGTGATTACATAAGCAGCCATCTTCATGAATGGATTGACTTAGTATTTGGATATAAACAACAAGGTGCACCTGCAAAAGAAGCGGATAATGTATTTCATCATTTATTTTATGAAAAATCTGTTGATCTTGACGAGTTAACTGATCCACTTGAAAGAAGAGCTACTATCGCATTTATTAATAATTTTGGACAAATGCCAAAACAGGTTAGTTGTATCCAGCGCTCGAAATAACTTTTACAATGTCACTGGTCAGCATGATCATCAATTTTTTTATTCTAGCGGTCATCGATCATCAATTTTTTTATTCTAGTGGTCATCGCAAAATTCTGGTGGTCATCGTAAATTTTTACTTTTAGTATATAAGTATATATAAGTACGTAATATAGTTCGTTTTAAACATGCTGCTGTTGTACATACAATAATTGTTGCTCATTTATGCACTCTACCTGTCTGATCTATATAAACGAGTTATATACAGAAGAAGATTTGCATTTTAAGCATAAGTACTTATGTGTTATCATTTTAATATCAAAAGTCTGAAAAGTCATGCCGATTCCATTTTATTCTTGTTAATGAATTAGCACCCTCTAATCCTGGCGTTATTAAGTTGCCTTCCTACTTCCTTTTTATATGTCTCAAGAATTTCAAGAAATCACCTCCTATTTATGTATTAAAATGAACTAACTTACTTTAAAAAAGTTTATCTAATAATATGTTTTAAAGTTTGACTTAGTAAGTAAGAATAATATAACAACAATTTTTTTCTTTGCGTTTTAAAAGATTACTGACAGTCAATAAAATATTCTCTTTATTCAATTTCTATAAAAAGAACATTATTTTAATAATAGCATTTAAAGGCTGTTTTCCACTACAGAAAATATTCTGTGGATTGGAAAATATGCACTTGCAAAGAAAGAAAAATATTTCATATATATATATTTATATGCATGCATATTTTCCGTTCCGTTTTCATCCTGCGGAAAACTTTCTGGAGTAGAAAACGATCTTAAACCCGTTTAAAAATATATATAGTGTAAACCAGCCTTCTTTAATAATTTCCAGACATAGAAATGAACAGCTGCATTATTGCACATGCTAAAATTATTGAAATATATCGACTTTGTTGTTGTTGTTCTGCATGAGAAATTCTTTAGAAATAGTAGACTTTAGTTGTGCCAGTGATATCAACGAAAACAACGCAGTTTAAACAGACGGCAAAAACTAAACGAATACACTATTATCGCTGGAAATTTGACTCAATCATAAGACTTGTGTTATGTTTATAATTAATTTCTACTTACACCCATACTTACGCATATTATTGTAACTGGTCAATATGATCACAGTATTGAATTTTTGAACAATCAAGCTTGTGTTTTCGGCGGTCAGTGACCGTTGACCAGCCGTTATTTTGAGTGCTGTTGTATTATAATGGTGGTTGAAATATGAATATGTAAGTATAAAAACTGTGGAGAAGAGTTGTTTAAGCCTAGATTCAGGCTAAAATCATTTCTCTACAGTTTAATCACATTCTACTTAAAACCACTGATGCTAAAGGTGGATTTACACTATGCAAAAAATAATTTTGCATGAAAGCTAAAAGAAGACAATTTCTACCTAAGGAATGTCTTCTATTGGCTTTCTCTCAAAATTTTGTGTCATGAAACGGTGAATTTATAATGTTGGTGATCCTTGCTTTAGATATTCAAAAAGCCTCATCCTTGTAAGCGAACAGTCCGTGCACAAGAACCTGTTACACAAACTGGTGTTCTACCAATATATAGTGCTACATACAATGACAAATTGTTTTTCCATCATTTGAACAGTTTGGTACCATCAGTTCAACCTGTAAAAGGTAGGAATAAGTTCATAATTTCCACTCTATTTACTGGTATATATATAATTATACTCTGGCAAATATCACTCTGATTTTTGAAATTAAGGAAAGGGATTGAAAATGTAAATGTTATTTTTGTGTATTTATCTTTGATGAATAAAAAGTAAGATCCCAATGGATTGGAAGCCTTTAATTCTGGAAGAAGCAATAGTCTGTAAAGACTTATTAATCCAGATTATCATTGCTATTGTATCTCCTCTTCCCTTCCTCCCTTTATTGTAAATTAATAAAGTCTTATATAGTTTTTTTTGTTAAAATTTATCTTTCCACTTCAAGCTTGTTAACCAAATCATATTTTCAAGTAATCATCTGTTTTATTTAGAATTGAAACATGCTGTTGGCCAGATTTCAACTGTTGACAAAACTCTTTCTGCAACAGAAACAAACAGAGTAAGTTAAAATCTACTGGAGAGAGTAATGAGTCAATGATCTTGCAATGGATTCGTTTCTTCCTACCAAAGAAACCAATCCATTGCAAGCTCATTGACCTAACACACTTCTGTACAGATTCATTTTTGTTGAATTTTGTCAATTT
>JAULBZ010008090.1:0-10976 GCA_032360805.1 Neoturris breviconis | reverse complement strand
AGTAACAATATGAACTTTCATTTAGACTACAGAAGAGAAAATTTGAAAAAAACATCTTAGGGTGATTTTGTACCTTTAACCAAAACATCCTATACATCCCTAGACAAAAGGGTCTTTTGCTATCCCTTCCCCTTACTCTTATGAATTATTGGTTTCTCTCTCGACACCAAAGAGACTATTTGAACTTGATTTAAACATAGTGAAATTTTATGTTTGAAAAATGGGGGTACTCATACCATCAAGGGAGCTTATACAGCGGTTATTAAAGAGATTTTACGGTATGCAAAAACATATTTTCTTATATTCACTTTAAATACTGCATATTGTAATATATACACCAACACATACAGCGAATGTGGTCCCGTATTTCTCCGTATTCGGACTGTGTATTGCCATGTATTGTCGTGCTGTGCCATAGCCCCTATACGCAAAGAACACATAGTTATTCTTGGTCATAAATATTATGGAAAATGTGAAATTTGTGCAAAAAATTGAAAGTTTAACTTCAACAAAAAGCAATAAATTTTAATTAGCAACATATAAAACACGAAAATTCGAATATATTTTAAGAACCTGACTACCAGGATGCTGCTATGAACTACATAACTTGTCGAGTTTGCGAAAAGACCTAAGAAGTCGTAAATCTACTCGAGAAATCTCTAAGATAGATCTCTACGAACTTGTCGTGGTAGTTTTTCACAATTATGATTTTCTTGTGGTGTGTATTATTCGTTAAAATCCGAATAATGTCTAGTAAGCTCTGGTCAAGATTGTGCATATTTAAATATTTCACGACAGTACTGACCTCCTGATATTCGAAATCATTTCGTACAAATTCTCCTTTAAAATTTATATTTAAGGGGGCAAGCTTATCAAAAAATCCGAAATAAAAAAGTATTGCAGTTATTACCCCCCATGAATATAAAAAAGAACAAAAGAAGGACACTAATTGTAAATACGAGTAACCATCTCAGTTCTCAGTAAGCAAAAAAATCTGTTCAAGTAAGCGGTAAAGACACAAGAACAACGTTGAAGACGTTGTTCTAGCGTCTTTACTGCGGACTTTGAAAAAGTATTTGCCCTCTGAGTTAAATGTTTTTTGAATTTGGAGGTATATTTGTATGCCTCATGTAATATTTTCATTTAACCCTTCATAAGTGTGGTGTGGGCCCTCTGAATTTTTAAATTTTGCTGTGAAAGTAACATAACAAAAATTATTATTCAGGTGGTTATTTTCTTAAATGTGACTTTTTGCCGCCTGAATCTTCTAATACCTTCCCATGAATTAACAAATTTCCGGGGTTACCCCACCATACTAACGAAGGGTTAAGTAAGATGATTAAAAGACTGTCGGCGTATTTATTAGTTAATATAATAATGATTACAAACAGCCGACGAAGGTAGTCAATATCGCGCTAGAAATTCTTTCATAGACGGTTCGTCTGAAGATTCATTCCCAAAAGCAATATTTTTGTTAGATTGCTGAAGAACCTAAATTTAACCAAATACAAAAAAAGAAACTGCACAGAAAGGTGTTATGTCAACGAGCTTGCAATGGATTGATTTCTTCAGCATGAATTAACCAATCCATTGCCAGATCGTTGATTTAATACTCTCCCGTGTAAATTCTATTTATGAAATGGTTCTTTACGCGTAAAAAAGAAAAAGCAACTCTTACCTTTAAAATGGTTTCAATCTGGCCAATCTGTTTAAAAAACTAACGATGAAAAAATATACTTGACAAAATATAACCATCCCTTTTCTTTTTTTTCAAAGATTTATCAAAGTTATAATAACATCAATATTTTATTTACTTATACAAAGCATAACAAAATGAGGGATTTTTCTTTATCTAGATCTGTTAAACCTAAAGATAAAATGGAATTTACTTAAATTCAATAAATCATTAATTGCATATGTACCGATATCCTTGTTTCTAAAAACTCAAACTATTTCTTGTTTTATTTTTAAAAATAATTTATTTATGATATTCAGGAAAAACTGTTCGTATTATCACTTTATATATTTTTTTATTTTCCATGGGAAAATGTATTTCTCCTGCATGGCTCTTTTATTGTTACAGACATTGTTTGAATTTTTTTAAGCTTTTTGTATTAGGCTAGAATATACTTGTGAAAAGTATTCCTCTCGCGAAATTTTTTATTATCCCTTTTTTTTTTATTTATTTCACGTGCATTAAGAATAAAGATAAACTAATAATATCACAACTAATTTGTGTTGATATTCTATAAAGACAATTATTTTTCTCAGATCTCCAATTGGAGATGAAATTCAGGTCGATTCTCACAAGTGGAAACTAACCAATAAAAAAGTATCACTCTTTATTGACATTTTAGTGATAAGAGAAGGGAAATTTGAGTTTGTCCTTTTTATTCAAATCTATTGATTATAGAGAAAGCGATAAAAAACAAAACAGAATATCAAATTGTTATGTTATTAGGTTGAACACCCGCATTTACAAGATTTAAGTAGTCACTCTTTCTTTTTTTTCATATTATTTAGGGGGTATATTGACAAAATTAAATTAGATAATATTTCCATTTATTGATACTGTAGCTAACCTTCTTAAAGTCGCATAACCACCCTATTCTGTCAAAATTCTAAAATCTATACCAAGTTCGCTATTGGTAACTGCTGATCACCCCCTGAAAATTTCAACATTTAGTGTACATGGAGTGGGTTAAATAAGCAATTATTTTATCAAAACCTGACTACAACTTTATGTAACCGTACGGAAAAGCGATGAAGTTTGGCCAAACAATATGGCTGCCACACAGTTAGCACAAAAAATACAAAACTTTAATCACTTGTATCTCCACTAATAGTCGTCTTTAAAGAATTAAATTTCCAGGATGTGTTACTGACATTACAAGCTTTCATGTTATTTACTTGGAATTTTGGACCAAAATAGGGTGATTATGTGACTTTAATATTAACAAGATATTTCTACAATAAATTTAGTATAAGGTACTAATAAAAAGAGTTTAGTTTAATTTCGATGCTTCGTTAACTGCAGGAACTAATGGGAAAGATTTCGAAGTATCGGCATAATCTATGTTAGTTATTCTTTCCCAATGGGCAAAAACGTGTTCAAATTTTACAGTAGTGATGTACCTTGAATATCGTTGAAAAGGTTAATACAACCTCCTGATATTTCAAATGTTTTCATATAAATATTCCTTAAAAAAAAAAATTTTAAGGGGGGTTATATTCGTCAAAAACCAGAAAGGAAAAATAAATAATTTTTGCAATCATTACGTCGAATGACGTTGTTCTAGCGTCGTTACTGCGGACTTTGAACAAGATTGTTGCCCACTGGAAAAGAGTTAAAAATCTGTAAATACCAATTTTAACCTTATAAATTAAACTTCTAATAATTTGCGCGTCTAAAATATATATATATCCCAGTGAGCATAAACATGTTCAAAGTCCACAGTAAATACGCTAGAACGACGTTTTCAAACGTTGTTCTAGAGTCTTTAGTGTATACTTTGAACAAGGTTTTGTTCACTAGAATTGAATCATGAATTACTTTTCGATTTTCTTAAAGCCACGAGGGATATTTTAATTTTTAAAGGCTAAAAAATATTTAATAATTTATTTAATAGCATAAAAAAAGAAGAAGAAAATTATAGAACATGTTGTTTATCAAGACATTTATATTTCCTTTCATAATCATAACCATTTTTAAGGAGATTAATTATTCCTTTCTTTGAGAAAATTAATAATTTATCGTTCTATTTTAAAACATTTCCATTATACTTTTCCTCTGATTCACAGCATTATCTTTGTTCACAATTAGGGAAGGAAACTATACTATACAGAAGGGCGTTATGTCAACGAGCTGGTAATGGATTGGTTTGATCGATACGATCGAACCAATCCACAGCAAGATTCATTACTCAGTATAAATTATTATTATTTTTGTTGTACATGTTGCTGTGTAATCTACAAGCGATTCATTCATAAAATAATTTTTTCTTTAACGTTTTCAAGATTAACAAAATGTTTCGAAACACCGTGTGGTCCAAATGATGTTAAAAATATATGCCAGTGTGTGTTGAAAAAAACTAACAGACAAAGAAATCTATAAATAAATATTATAATGTACTTGTTAAATCCAACCTCCGTATGAAAGGGATTTTTTGAAACGGACGTTTGCGGCGGCGGCAGTCGCGTTCAGTGAACTTTGGTGATTTCCCGCAAGCGTTATATATCCCAATACTGTTCGAATATATGATAAGTTAAACGAACTGACTGACTAGGTTTTGAAAGAACACATTTTTCTGCATAAAAATTCATTCCTTACAACTTCATAAATCAGTCCACGAACTAACAGTTTGTTCATGACTTTGACTTCCTGGCCTAACCTTTACGTTCGGTAAAATACAAAATATACTGCCTGACATTGGCTAGACACGTCAAATATTAAAAAAAAAGTTTGTCTTACTTAAAAGTAAATTGGTAGCTATATATGGCAATCTTTTGGCGTTCATTCTGGGAGGAATACTTTTTCATCAGCGGTGCTTATTTCAAATTTTCAGCAAGCGGAATAAATGCCTCACCGCTCAGTAAATAAGATCACACCTCAACTGCGAGATACAAAATACTTCCAGACAATTAGACACTTTGAAGTTAAAAAACTTCATCTTGTCAAAATGTCTAATGTTAAACATCGCATTTTTTTAGGTGTTCAATCCTGGGGAAAGCACGTTTTTGTCTGCGATGCTTATTATGCTAATTATCAGAAAGCAAACTCGTTCCCATCGCTTATTGTCTATCTGGTTTGGCTCTGGGGACGAGTTTGATGAGGGAGCTAAGATATATTAAACCAATTTAGCATGCAGATAATGAACTATATATATAAGGCATATAATTTTTATTTTCAGTGTTCGGCACATTATACATCACATATTTTATCCTTTCTGATCAGAATGCATTGTTTGCAACATCATTAATAGCATTAGCACACACAAAAAAATATTACCAAATAAATAACGTGAAATAAGTAAGCCTTGAAATCATAGAAACATATATAATACGTTGTAATAAACACAAAGATCGTAAATATCATTATACAAAAACACTTGAAAGAACTGGAGTATAACATCAAAACCTGAACCCAATGGGCACTTGGCGCCTTTCTAACGCAAACACGACGCCGCGTCTAAGCGTCAGAACACAATAACAGATTTAATATGTGATTACTCTACGTATTGAAGATCCTTAACCCTTCATTAGTATGGTAAGGTACCCCCGGAAATTTATTAATTCACGGAAAGGTATTAGAAGATTCAGGGGGCAAAAAGTCTCAAAAGTATGATGCAGATTTTTAAATATAAGAAAATAACCTCCTGAATAATAATAATCTTTGTTATGTTACTTTCACAGCAATATTTAAAAATCCATGGGGTACACACCATACTAATGAAGGGTTGACTAAGTCGGGAAGTTTAGACATTGTATTAAAATAGTGGATATTTCTATTCTTTAATCTGATGTTTAAATTGCAATTAATATCTGAGCACGTAGATGAGACCTCGGAGTAATAATTAACTAAATCCTTAGAGTGTTTTAATAACTCATAACGGCTGTTTGTCAAGTCCATTGCTATTGTGAAAGGTAATACACCTGGATTTGCTTTGTCATTTTTAAAACCTCTAGGACGAGCTTTGTAAAACCTTTTCTTGACGTCATAACCTTTGAAACGTATGATAATTGACTTCGTTCTCATTTTTGTAGTATTACCAATTTACGACATTCCACCCCGATAAATACGACTTTTTTAAGCCGAGTTCAGGATTGAACACCTAACGTTTAACATTAGACATTTTGACAAGATGAAGTTTTTTAACTTCAAAGTGTCTAAATGTCTGGAAGTATTTTTGTATCTCGCAGTTTAGGTGTGATCTTATTTACTGAGCGGTAGGGCATTTATTCCACTTGCTGAAAATTTGAAATAAGCCCCGCTGATGAAAAAGTATTTCTCCCAAAATGAACGCCTAAAGATTGCCATATATAGCTACCAATTTACTTTTAAGTAAGGCAAACTTTTTAATATTTAATTTGTCTAGCCAATGTCCGGCAGTATATTTTGTATTTTACCGAACGTATGGGTTAGGCCAGGAAGTCAAAGTCATGGACAAACTGTTAGTTTGTCATAACCTTTGAAACGTACGATAATTGACTTCGTTCTCATTTTTGTAGTATTACCAATATACGACATTCCACCCCGATGAATACGACTTTTTTAAGCCGAGTTCAAGACCCATCAAAGGTTTTTTATCTAGCCTGGTTAAGTTTACTGTAAACGGTTTGAAATCCAGCCTGTTCTGAATAATCTTAGTTTCGATTTTCACATAACAATACCGCCTCGGGCGATACAGCCCTACGCAGTGTTATCTAACCAAAACACTATCTTTCAAAATTGAAATGTCAAACATTCGTGTGCCTTCTTCACCTTAGATTATATTTAAAGTATGTGGGAAGGAAGAAAAGATGCTGCTGTCTCCATTAAGAAAAAAATTACTCGCTAAAAAAGTTAATTGATTACACATGTCGAGCTAGTGGAATTGCAAGAGCAAATCTGGCAAATAAGAAAATAAACGAAAATGCGTACTCAATACAACAATCTCGTAGCTTGTTAACAAAAATGGTGGTTAACAAAATGTTTGATGTGGTTTATGAGGTTTACCTTATCATAGTCGCAAGATTCTTGTGACTTTGGATAGAACCATGCTGTAGTGTTGTAACTTTCCAAAAAGTTAGGTCAATGCATAGTTAACGTTTTTGCATAATTATAATTGAGATGACGTCATTACTTATGGCGACGTAATCAAGGCAAAACAGGTGGCGCAAAATATGTTTCTCGATGAATAAGGAGAGATGATGCTAGTCTAAGAATTAGAATACAAAGGAAAAGTTCCTAATCATGACGTAACCACAAAACAAAATTTAATGATAAATAAATAGGTAAGTGAAAGGATAAATGATTATTATCAAAAACTCGTTCTAAATATTATTTATATCAAGATTAAAAAAATCCTTGAATACGACGATCAATTAACAAAATATCGGTTTAACGTCGTTTCAGCATTGGCCATGTACTTGAAGATTGCTAGACAAGAAATAAATGAAATGCAATTTTTATTTCGTTAGGATATCGTAAAAAGTTTAAGCAAGCGAACAAAATATCCTTAGGAACAAACAACAGTACTTAACCCTATTTCTACTGGGCCTTTGTTGGATCTGAGAATCTGAGGGAGGGCGCACATTGTGCCCCTACATAAAATTTGACAGAACCATGCTGTAGCGTTGAAACTTTCCAAAAAGTTAGGTCAATACATAGTAAACATTTTTGAATGATTATATTTGTGATGACGCCATTACTTATGGTGACGTAATTTAGGCAAAACAGGTATCGTGTATTTTAAAATTGTTGTGACGTAGATCAGCGGAAATTATATGATGGTAAACGGCTAAATGGTAGAGGTAATTTAATAGAGAAAGCAATCAATGCTACTTTGGTATAGCCGCTCATCAAACTATCAATAGCGTTTAAAATATGGAAAAGCGTATTTGGGCGGTTTTCTATCATCACACCGATATATCTGATGAAAGTGTATTTGAGCGGTTTTCTATCATAACACCAGTATATCTGATGAAAATATATTTGGGCGTGTTTTCTATCATAACACCAATATATCCGATGAAAGTGTATTTGGGCGGTTTTCTATCATCACACCGATATATCTGATGAAAGTGTATTTGGGCGGTTTTCTATTATAACACTCATCTGATATTCCTGATAAAAGTATATTTAGGCGGTTTTCTATCATAACACCGATATACCTGATATATCTAAAGTATCCGACATCTTGCAATTTGACTTAAGGGAAATGGATAGCTGGAGTTTATGGCAATCTTATAAACTAACTGACATAGAGATTTACAAAAGAACCGCGCCTTTATTTAGCCATCAAAACTACACTGTAACCTATGTTCAAGGATCGAATGACGAATTCCACTAAAAAGTGAATGATCCACCTTAACCCTATTTCTACTGGGCTTTTTAAGGCTGTTAAAACATTTCAGAAAGTTAGGTCAACCCATAATAAACATTTTTCTATAATTATTTTTGTGATGCCGTCATTACTTATGATGACCTCTTCAAGGAAAAATAGGTTGCGCCCAAAAAAATATTTAGGTGAAAATTCTTTTTGGCTCTAAATTTTGAGCGAAATTCTAGATTGGTCAAGATTGATCCACGTTGGAAATTGAATGTCAAACTTCTTGATTTGAATCCTTCTCACTCCTGTTGGTACTGACGTTAGATTTTTGAGTAAAACTTCAAAAATAAAAAATCTGCTATGTTTAAATTTAACTATAGGGTCATGTCGAAAGCAGATTACGGAGGAGTTCTTGAAAATATGTTTTCAAAGGGGGGTGTACTGGCCGGGAATTAAACCTGTTCTTACATTCCAGAAAACAAGGTACAGCTGGAGATTTTACCTGTTCTTGCGCTATTATTCCCTCCTGACTGGGAAAATGGGCTGTTCTGCGCTGGCATCTCGTGGACTGGAGAATTGATGTGTTTTTGAGAAGCTGACTGGAAAAATAAACTGTTTCTGAGATGACATCTAGGTTGGAAAAATATGGCACCAAATAACATTTCTCCAGCTGGAAATAGGATCTGTTCTAGGATGGACGTTCCCATGGTTAGTTGGGGGAAAGAGATGTTCTTACGAGAAAAACTGTACTGGTTCAGAGAAGTCTTATTTAGCTGGAAATATTATCTGTTCTTTATGCTAGATTCTTGTTGAAATGCAAGCGTTATACTAGTAATAATCCAGAAATGGATGTTAACTAGAGAATAAGAACACCTATTTCCTCTCTGTGGCTGCTTCCGTCATGTGTTGCCAGTGTAATATAAAGACACATTCAAAATCAAAACAAAGAAAACAAAAACAAGGTGTCAATTATAAACAAAACTGGAGATTGTCTGATGAAATAATAATTATGCGTCTGCGCAATTGTTTTTGTCAGGTTGTTCATATTGTCGAAGATACAGACAGATAAATCCTGTCAAAGTAAACCCACTGGAGCGCTTATGGTTACATACATTTTGGAGTACTCTAAATTCAACAATATTTTGCAATACATATAACTTATATGAACAGTTGTCAAGTGAAGCTCAATTTATGGTGAAATTACATTTACGAATAGCAGCTCAAGTTCTCAGTGAATCTGATACTGGAAGAACAACTAAAGTTTGTTTATTTATAGACAAATTCTTCGATTGTGTAAATGTTAGAAACACCGGCATTGGATACAAAACTACGCGAAAACTGAGTAGAAACCACTCTTTTATTATTAATAGAAACCACTCTTTGAAACTTTTGAATTCTTAAATTCTTCATAGAGTAAATATTGTATTTTTATTCGCAGACAACTGGTAACAGAATGCTAATAAATTGTTAAGAAATAAACATGTTTGATCACGATTGATCTACTAACATACGTTATAGTAAATATACTCAAAATGTTAGTAGATCAAACGTGATCAAACATGTTTATTTCTTAACAAATTATTAGCATTTGCAGAAATTGACGTGCAACATTGCAATATTTTTAAAAGCATCATGGCAAAAAGAACGTATTGTTCTATCTGTTTGCTTTAAATGCTTCTATCACTACAAGCCGAATACATAACTATTTTATAACCAGTGAAGGATTTCGTAAAGTTTTATGTCTGATCAGCAGTAGAATAATACCGATCATAACAATCGCAATATGTATAGGACCAACTATTAATATCCAATCAAGTATCAATGCCGAAGTTGCTAATGCAGTCAAACCGCCTAATCGATACATCGTTAATCTAATACTGTCAACCATTGTTTGCATTCTTGAAGATACCATTTTTGCCAAACAACCAACTAAAAAGACTTCTTCCGTTACAATAAAGAAACAAAAAAATAAATTATATAAAGCCAATAGGATTACATTCAATGGTAAACAGCTGTTAAAGTGAGCTAGAATCATAAATGTTCCTTCCACAAATATAATTGCAAATGTGGAGCATATTGCAATATTATAAATACTTGAATCTGAAAATGCTTTGAAAACCAATAAAATGCATGCTCCAACAAGACAAATACCATTTCCAAGATTGATAAAATTTAATTCAGTAATACTCCATTTCATTACATCAATGATCAATAATGGCAACCATATATCAAATGACAATATCAGATAACTTTCAAAAAATGCAGCTAATAGGAGTAAACAAGTATCGAAATGTGTAAATAACTCTTTTAAAACTTGCTTTATACTCGGCAGAGTTTTCCCTTGTTTTAAGTTTATTTTGATAGCCAGAGCGCTTTGTTTGCCTGTTTTGTTGTGGGTATGTATCAAAGCTGTGCTTTCATTAATTTTATAATAGGGCACTGAAACGTTAGAATCTATCGAATATTTTTTATTGGTAATGCCTGTATCTGATTCTACAGATTTAAGAGACTTATCGCATTTTAAATACGTACATGATGGATCTATATAGCCAATTTGTGGAATTGGCCCTGTTGAAGCAATTTCTTTGTGACCATTTTCAGTTTTATTGTCTGCAAAAGTATTTACTTCAGTATGATTTTCGTCTTCTAACTCCGCTTTTAAATCATATTCTTTTGATAAATCAAATACCATAAACATTGACATAATTGCAGCAATGCAAAACATAAAAGCTAGAAATAGACCTGGTGCATTCACATAAGTTATGTGCCATTCACCAACAAAAATATCAACATGAATGAATATAAAATTAACAGAGGGTCCTGCTACAAATCCAATGGAATATGCCATGCCCATCATTGACAGCTTACGTGATAATTCCCTCTCTGGATAGCAACGTGCTAATTCACCAGACACAACTGAACGCAATGGTCCACCCATACTGGATA
>JAULBZ010008089.1:0-10976 GCA_032360805.1 Neoturris breviconis | reverse complement strand
CGAACATTCTAAGAACCTTGGTCGGCCAATTGGTTTCGACCAGCTATTATTCAATGTAATTTGAATTTGCTTAATAACAATAATAATAATAATAATAATAAATGTAAATCAAATTTAAAAAAAAATTCTAAGTTTCCACTTTTGAAAAAATCCCTTTTTTGCTGAAACTCAGTCCCGAGTCGACGAAATCGAAGAAATAAATTGGCAAGCGGTCTCGTAATATTGCCTAGATTTCAGAACGGTACCACGCCTTTTCGGTCAATTGGACTGAAAACTCAATTTGGACCCTTTTTGCCCAAAGCTCAGGACCGAGTGGACAAAATCGAAAGATTTTTGGCGAGCCCTTCTAAATTATCGCCACAAATGCTGATAGTAAATTTCAAATGTTAGCCCTTCGGGAACATGGTCTAGCAAGAAAAGTGGAATGACACCGCAAAGTGATAGCATAGCCCATCCAAACTTTGTTTGGTGAGCTAAAAATGTTAAGTAAATAGGCAGTTTTGAGATGAAAACGATGATAGCTTTGTGAGAGAGTCATGTCTCAGCGCAAATGCTTCGAATATATAAGGGAACACAAATTTGCGATGTGAAAACTGTGATGTGATAACGATTTCCTTTCCTATTCCACAAGGAAAGAACAAATGAACATTGTTTTAGTCATAGCTGAGTCATTAAGATACGTTTTACGTACATGTGAACAGGGATTTAAAAACCTTATTGTTTTATAACCATGACCATGAAATAAACATTATATTTTGAATTGTCTAATATGTCAATATTATTGTTCAACCTATTTTATTAAAACTGGTAAGCATGTGTGCTTTTCATTATGATAAGTGAGCAAAGACTTGTTCAAAAGTTACCAGGCATTCAACGTTGTTTTAGGGTCTTTACTGCTCATCCATTTAACTTTGTTTCTAGACTGGTTTCTAATATTAATTTATGAATTAGTTGAACAAACAATGGAACTTGTGCGCCAGCGCAAGAACTTTATGGACGAACTGTTGTTAAGTTAACGTGACAAACTTAAGTTAAGTTAATGCAGTAGATGGAACTTGGATAAAACAATACTTTTTACTTTGTTATCAAAGCCAAGTCTTACAAATACGCTTATAATTTTAGGCGTGCAATCTTTTTACTAACGTGTGATCCTACACAATAAGATCGCCTTATTCCAGTGCAGGCGATCGATTCAAGATCGCCTCAGCTTCTTTTTGGCAATCATGAGACAATTGCAATCAATTGGTCGCTTCAGAATGACAAACATGTAGCTTAATATTCAAATTTACTTTTAATGAACAAATTGGGGAAAGAAAATCAGGGGAAAAAAAGGGAAAATCCGAAAATTAAACCGTCTCTGCGTTAATCATCTCATCTTGAAAAGTTGTACCCATGTTATTCCCATATTAATGCCATTCTGTTAAGCACAGATTAATCTGAAAATCAAAACGTCCCAAAATGTTACAAAAAAAATGTACTGAGAAAAGTAGCTTTTAAACTTTTTTTGTTGTAGTGAAGAAACTCCTCGCCTTTTATATTAAAACAATACAATGTTTAACACATTAAATATTCTGATGAATGATTTGATGTAAACATCTCCTGTTCCTGTTGTTTTAGCACGATTTCTTCAATGCTTACGATATTATATTATATTATATTATTAAATTTCTAAAGCTGAAGCAAAAAAATATATTTCATCTTCATAGAACAGAATAAACTACATTTCTGATCTTTCTCTATGTGTCAATAAAAAATTTCCTTGAATAAGTTTTTTTGTGCGAATCACTTTCCAGAATCTGAAAGTAAATTGTTAAAGTTTTTGAAAAACAAAAAACAATTTTTTTTAATGAGTGTGTACCTGCAGAAGAGAATGTAATCGTCAATTAATCGGATTTTCCTTCACAAAGGAACTAATAGAAAACTCTACTTTAAAATTCATCTCTTCTACACAAACATTCAGTGGTCGAAATCACGGTGGAGGAGCGATTTTTGAGCGTAGCCTCAGAATTCCACTGATTTTAATTCTTACTTACCCAGAAAGTTAATTGTTGTCCTAATATATAGCTAGCATCTTTTGAACGTAGTATACGAGAACTCTCAGGGAATACTTTCGTAGCTGTTCGTTCTCCATTACTTAACTGATATAATTGCAAATCGCTCTCTGTAGCACAATCTGCTAGCCTCCATACTAAAAAATAAAAAAGATATCACAATCAGTTAGCCTACAGATAAAAAATAAGAGAGAAATCACAATCAGTTAGCCTTCAAACTAAAAAAAAGAAAACAATCAAAGGTATGGTATGTATTGAAAGTAGCCCATCAAGCTATATATATATATATATAGGCTATAATAGAAACCATGCATCTGTTTAAATTATAAAAGTTAACACATAATAAAATATCTAATGAAAGGTGGTTGTCATAATCTGTCAAAAAAATAATAAATAATACTAATAATTAATGAAATAGAAGAATGAATTTTCTTTAAAACAATCCATTTTTTCATTAAAAAACATTCCTCTGTTGATTGTCATTATATTTCTAATTTGCGTTGGAAGTAATTAACGTTACAATAACCAACTTATACTGTAATTAAATGTTTTATGACCCTAAAGTGGATTTAACATTAATATTTGTTTTAAAATCGAAGAAGGAAGCTTCCCAAAATGAACATGAAGACTTCAAATCTTGAAATTTTAAAAATTATTATCTAAAAGATATCAATTGTCATCTCAAAATATTGAGGAAGCTTCGCCAAAATACAAAATGGCTGCCAAAAAAGATTCAAAGTTCAAATTCTCATAGTAAAGTTTTTTAAGCAATTTCTAATTTGATTCTGGCCAAATCCTTATAAACAGTGGAAAAAATCTTAAATTGATCTTAAATTGATCATGTCATGTGGCAAAAGTTTCATTTTTAGACCCTTCTTGTGCAAAACTCGGGAACATGGTCTATTAAGAGAAGTGAGATGCCGCCTCTGATGCCACCTCCACTACGGCCTCGCAAAGTAATAGCCCATTCAAATGTTATTTGTTTGGTGGATTCATTATTACCCCCAGACAAAATCAACTGTGATGCTAACAGTTAACAAAAAAGTGAGACTACACTAAATTAATACTCCGTCAGAGTAATTATTTGTTATTTCAATATGTTGTTAATTCCTATTTATTTCATCTTTCATAATCAGAGTAGTGACTTCATGGTGCTAATGTAGTACAAGCATCAAATTAAAAGAAATTCACAGAAGAGTGTTAAGCTGACAATGGATTGTTTTTTTCATTACAAAGAAAACGCTGTTTTGCAAGATCGTTGACTGAGCACTCTAAACTGTATATATGATACATTCTCTTACCATGAGGTGCTAATGTAGTACAAGCTTTCTTAGTCATACTCCATGGTCCACACACACCACCTGTGCCATTTGATCCACCTGTATGATAGTGACAAACACGAAATGCATACATTCGATTTGCTTCTGCAAAATTCATTATGTATTGCAAATCTTCTCCTTCATATATCGTATTAAATATGTCCTCTCCTTCGTTTTCTTCACATGATTGTAAGATGAATTCGGTAAATGTACTAGCATCTGTGGTAACTGACTCAGAATCAGAACATTGTTGCTAAAGAAAATATACAATGCAAAATCAATATTGCTAGTACAGAAATAACATTTTTTGTTATTATTTCAATTACTGATATAAGAAAAGTAGTATACCATGATTAATCAATTCAACACTGCAATTTCAGTTATATAATGTTGGAGATTAGGTGCTGCCCTAAAATAAGTGCCGCACAAATAAACAAATGCAGCGCTTACTTTTCATAATTTTATGCAAAGCTTTTGGACAGTATCAAAATCACAATTTTTTTTTTGTTTGAGAAATTCCCAAAAGATACAGGTATAAACCCAAATATATATACGAATATATCACTTTCGTCAAATTTAATATAATCGCCACCCTCGCATAAGCACTGCATTAGCAATAAATGTGACATTTTTATAAAAGTTAACACTTAAAATATCTAAAAGGTGGTTGTCCTTATCTGCTAAGGCTGGTTTATTTATCGTTGTAAAGCTTATGCTACGACGAGCGCAAGCCTTACAACAGTTATAAGCCTTGAGACCAATATCAAGATTTTTGAAATCGTAAGCTCTATGCCTTTCTAGTGCAAACATTACGATCATAAGCTGTCTTAACCCTATGCAGGCCGACAAAGTGCTCCCCCCCTCCATAACTTTTAATGGAACCATGCTGTAGTGTTGAAACTTTCCAGAAAATTAGGTCAACACTCAATTAACATTTTAACGAAATATTTTTTTCGGTGATGTCATTACTCACAATGACGTCATAACTAGAAAACAGGTGGTGCGGAATTTTCTTTTAGTTGATTTTTTTTTGCAAACTATATACCAAAATGATTTTCAAGTAAAAGTAAGAATTTTTTTTTTACCAACTGTCAAAAATATGGTTGTTAGAGGAAAATTATTACCAAAAAAAAAAAAATTCAAAATGATCCAAAATGATCGTTACTATATGGTAAGGGTTTGAATGGGATATCGACAACTACGAATTGCAAATTCATTTGAAATGAACACCTTCAATAACATTTCAACCAAATTTCAGGATGGTACCAGGATGCTTCGGTCCATTGGACCAAAAACTCAATTCAGACCCTTTTTTGCCCAAAACTTAAGACAGAGTGGACAAAATCAAGAAATTTTTGGCGAGCAGTTTTAGAATATTGCCAAGAATGCTGGTACCAAATTTCAAAATGCTAGCACTTCGTAAACATTGTCTACTAAGAAAAGCAGGACGACGCCTCTGCAACCACAAAGTGATAGTAATAACCCATCAAAACTTTGTTTGGTGGGCTAAAAACCAACTTTTACTCATGGATAACATTAATGTTTGTTTCAAAATCGAAGAAGGAAGCTTCCCAAAAAAATCAACATGCAGACTTCAAATCTTGAAAAAAATTGAGAAGGAAGCTTCCCCAAAATACACAATGGCTGCCAAAAAATTTTCATAGAAAAGTTATTTTTTAAAAATGTTTTAAGTCCAAACGTGACTCTGTTCAAATCCTTATAAACTGAATTCAAAAAATGGAGAAAATCATTTTTACTTGAATCTTTCCCTTTTTCACTGATACTTGGTCCCGAGTTGATGAAATTTAAAAAGAAATTGGCCAGTGGTATCGTAATATTGCCTAGAATGCCGATACCAAATTTCCAGATGGTACCATAACTTTTTAGTCCATTTGACTGAAAATGCAATTTGGACCCTTTTTGCCAAAAGTTCCGGACCGAGTAAACAATATCAAAAGGGTTTTAGCGAGCCCTTCAAACATATTGCCTTGCATGCTGGTACCAAATTTCAAAATAGTAGCACTTTAGGAATATGGTCTATTCAAATTCGCAAAATTTCTCATTGTTTTCTAACAATAAACAACTTTTATTACAACTTTTACTTTTTCCATAATTCAAATACAGTATATAGTAGTACATACTTCATCCCATCTAATGATAATAGCACCAGGCCGTTCTATACATTCAACGATTTGCACAGCACCAGTCATATGTAACTTCAATAAATCACTTGCTTTTTCCTCCAGTAATGATAGCGCTGGTTCATTTATTTTTGGAGAAAAGGATAATGAAACAATAGGTGATTCACAACTTCTAAAGAGATAAAGAAAGTAAGTAAGTTGGCTGACTGAAGTCGGAGGCAACCCAAAGGCTCCTTTTTCATTAGCTTCTACCACAAGGCTAGGGGAGGACGCCACTCCATTCCCAGATCAAGTTGACCTATTACCCCAGCATAAAATCTATGTATAATAATAGAACTCTAAGTTAACTTGACCCTACTTGCACCAAGCTTTTGAAGGGTTCAAATGGCTGGGGGTAGAGATTCTACCCTCGCCTGAGACCTCTGCAGGCCCTGAAATATATATTTTTTCATCCGTCGATCATGCTGACCGGGAGCGTTAGTGTTTATGTCAGTCATAGTAAAATTTTACCAGTCATGATATTTTGCCTACCCACGTATTTGCCGGTGTATGTTGATTTGACGTTGTGGTATAATCAAATAGTGACTTTGATATACTTAAACATACACTTAAACATACACTAGATATAGTAAACTTCAGGCACTTCCATGAACAAAAGGACTGGCATATAGCGTACTACGTACAACTAATTTAGGCGTGCGATAAATTTCAAAAATATTTTTTTTGTGGTATCTTTCTAGCTCAGCAATCACTGTTGTACACCATAAAACCTTTTAATACATAACATCCTCTCTTTCCGTGTTCACCCTTGTTACAGCCTATCTAGTTTTGTTTTCCTCCAGCCATTTAACAAATTTGTAGAACTTGATTCGAAAAACCGATTCTACATTCTACTTTATGGCGCGCCAAAAGAGACTCTATTACTTCTGTGCGGATATAGCTGAGTACACAAATATAATACTTCTTTGCATATATAATACTAATTTTACAAATATAATACTATCATTACAATTTTAATACTTTTTTGTCAGATATTTAAAACCTCCCTGATGACTTGCAATTTGTTGAACGTCCTGATCTTGACAAGCTTTCATATAAAAGCAGAGAGCTTGAATCCAAATTCATTAACATTTTGCAAAAAAGGATAAAAACATCACTGTTGGATGCATTTACAGACATCCTTGTATGTCTATGGATGAGTTCACTAATGATTTCTTTACTCCTGTCCTCCAAAAAGCTACGTGTGAAAACGAGTCTATTTTTCTTCTTGGTGATTCAGTCCAATAAAGAAGTTGGTGATTATTTAGACACTATCACTTCTTTTATTCTACTTCCTCATATAATTATTCCAAAAAGAGTCACTGAAATCACCAGTTCAATTATAGATAATATTTTTACCAACTCAGCCTTGTGTCTGGCAATATTATTGATTCTATGTCTGACCATTTTCCCCAGTTTTTAATTATGAAAGATTCCTATGTTATCAAACCTCCTTTCACCAGACAACTTATGTGCCCGTGACTAGAAACATTTTCATCACATTGCCTTCTTATCTGAACTACATGATATCAATTGAGATGTCATACTGCTTTTCGATGTAGATGACCCCAATCAGTCTCGATATTTTCTTCAACACTATGAATAGTCTTTTGAACAAATATGCTCCCTTTAAAAAGACATCCAAAAAGAAAAGGAGAATAAAATACAGTCTTTGAAATACAAACGGCATCCTTACCTCTTTAGGTAAACGAGACCATCTTTATAAATGCTTTATTGGAGAAAAAAACCCTTTTCTTAAATCTCTTTACCAAGAGAGCTTCAAGAAATATCGTAATAACATTTTCTCTCTATAGGAGGTTGAGCAAGAGTAATTTTTTCAACAGATTCTAGTGCATGTATGGCGATTCGCTACTTATCATGCGGTGATGTCACTACGTCAGCTCAAATAGAGTTATCCGAGAAAAAATAAAGAGGAATAGCCAGGGAGACTGAGGACAGATATGGAGAACGAGGCTAGTGTTGTCTCGCGGGCCTTGGTTTAAACCTGTGGCCTGAAACCTAAAAAAACCCTGACATTAAATCTAATAAGAGCAGTTATAAAATTGAAGGTATCACTAAAATCACTAGTAGATTATAAATTGTCCATGTATACCGTACGTACGTATCACTAATATCACTTGTAGATTGTTACTTTTAGCCTCATATATCGCACGTACGTACTGCTAAAATCACTCGTAGATTATAAATTAACCATGTATTTAATATGTACGTGTCACTAAAATCACTCATAGCTTGTTAATAGATTGTTACTCCAGCTTGTATGTCAATCGTAGTTTGTTAATTAATCTCATGTCATATGCACCTACAACAAAATGCAACCTCGTTCCCAGGGCTTCTTGCCTTTTTGAGATGCGGAAGAGCGGTGAAGAAATTTTGAAAAGGCAAAATGCCCTGATGGAAACGAGGTTGTTGGACGCGTCATGACAAAGAGCATTGAAATTTCAGACCTTTTTTAGCAGGCTATTTTGTTTTTGAACTTTGCCAAAATTTTGTCTGGCAAAACTTCGAAAATTCCGCCGAATATATTTTTGCCGATGTATTTCCGCCAATATCTTATCCACCAAATATTTTGGTAGTTGATGTAAGCTATTTGATGTTATATAATAACATTTTTACGAAAGGTAAAGCTTTAAAGTTAATTAAGTGTTCTAGTTAAGAAATTAATTAAGAACATCTTAAGAATATTTGAGGTTTGAATTGAAGAAAAAATAAGAAGAACAAGGCTGATGAGAATTTGACATGTCCGTATAAATAAAATCTATAATACATGGCATGTATGACATTTAGACTGATGCTGTATTGTGATAGCATAATCACAACTTCGTTTGATGGGATACAGTACAAATTGATCAGATAATCATACTTACCCTTTTCCTATATCAGATAATGTATGATTGATATGTTCCATTGCAGGAGCATTGATTGTTCCTTTGAGAGATTTGGCTAGTACAAAAAAAATATGAGATTCATATGGTAAGAGATCCATAATAAATTTTACAAAAGGGAGTAGTACAACAGATTGGATTCTTTGTACTGGAGAAACTAACTCATTGCAATCTCGTTGACATAACACCCTTCTATACACCCTTCTTTAGACTTTTCACAAAATCAAGAGAAGGTCCCAAATGTGTCAAATTTGTGTGAAGTATTTTCGAAGATTAGAAAAAGAAGTTAAATTTGGTTAAAACAGTGAAATTTTCAAATTAATTTGCTTTCCATTCCTGTCTATAGCACACGACACTTTTATATTTCCAGTGTTTTAAGATAATACTTTTTAATCATTATCAGTGCAGTTTTACAACAATTTGAATAGTTAATCCGTAATAGTGCACTGTTTGAGGTTGTACTGTGAAAGAACTAATATTGATGTAGTAATGTTAATGTCACAACAATTTGTTTAGAAGCCATTGCAATGCTTTGAATTGTACTGTAATGTAATCTAGAGCAAACCAGAACTACAAAACCGGCAATGAACTGTGGTTACTTTAACAGGTTGATTAGAGTGTTTACTTTATGACTTCCAATAAATGATTAATCAGTATAATTGCATCGGCATTGTGTGCAATTAATCATTAATTTACTTGTATTTACTAAAAGAATACCATCTTACACCCTTCTATTACTTGCAAATATATTGTTATTTGCCCTGATGTCTATCCAATTACTAGTACTAATACTTTGTAATTAAGAAAGATATACATCAAAAATGTAATGGGAACAAGGGATAGAAAGACATAAGGAACAGAGGATGAAAAAAGGTATTAAAAGCACCAATCCATTCTATAACACAATAGTAAGTAAACACATAGTGCTATAACACATAATATGGCAAAAGGTTTTCTATGAACTTGGATGGTTTAGATGGATATTTTATCTATATTCAATCAGTACAATTACTAATAATATATTTATAGAAATTTATAACCACAAATTCCTTACTATCAGACATAAACACAAAAAAGAGCACTGAGTACACACGCCAATCAACTTCAAGAATGTCTCCATATTTTTACCTTCTTCTATTAAGCTTTTTATTTTTTCAACATCTTTCAACAAATATTCTTCCACTTGCTGTAAATGTTCTACATCTTTTTTCACAGTTACATCAATAGTATTACATATGTTGTCAAAACTGTTTTGAAGGATTCTTTCAAACGTTTCTTTGACTTGTAATAAATGGTGTTCCAACAATCTTTTTGCATTTTCAGAAGATGCATGAGCTGCTTGAATGGTCTTAGATGATTCAAGTGCTTTGTTACTAAAGAGAGAAACAAATAAACCATAACATCACATAGCTCCAGGTTTATGAATCTTCAGGATCATGTACTATAGCCAATATTCAAATTCAAAAATATATCTGGAATGCAAGCTTTAACAACATGACATCCATTCTCAATGGCTGGACTGATATTAAGGTATCCTAGACCTTTGAAAATATGAAATGTTTTAAAATAAAAATATGTATGTAAAATGCCATGCTATATCCATATACCTATATCTACATCACATAACGACATAAAAATGTATTTTGTTTATGTTTATTGGAATTTAAAGTTATTCTTTAAATAACATTTACCAGTTGAAAAAAAGAGGTTTTATACGAAAAAGATTAACTTTTATATTAGTTGATATAATTTTACTCTCGCCTATGTTGTATGAATACACTTATGTTATAGTATTATATATAGTATCTATGTAGTTTACAGTCAGGGTACAACAAATCATTGTACGTGCGTACATACCTACGTACTCACTACTGAGGATATCGTACAAAAATATTTTGTGTACGATATCGTACAGGAAAGGGTCATACAGGTCTAATGCTAGTATTAGTAATCGTGTTTATATCGTACACACCATTGCTGCTATCATACATAAATTTTCATTAAAAGAAGACTTGTTCAAAGTCAGCAGTAAAAACTGTAGAACAACGTTTTTAGCGTTGTCTAGACGCCTTTACTGCGGACTTCGAAAATCTCATGGATAGACGCAGCAAAAGAAACATTTACATGCTGGGTTTGTCAGAATTATCGTAAAATAAGCAACTAAAATAACAAAGTTACGGTTAGTGCTCGTTATGGCATTGCAATTACTTGCTTTGTCACGAAGATGCAAAGTACAAGGTAAAATAATTGAACCTGCAGAGGAGATTGATAATTGTATTATTTCTAAGCAGTTTAAAAATAAATATTCTACGTTCATTTCTAAGAAGAAACTTATTAAGAAACTTATTAGTAATTGATTATATAAATTTAAAATAAATGTTTGTTCGATCGATCGATTGTTTACAAAAAAGTACAATGAGACGCCTGTAATGAAATGAACACGTGTTATTAAAGCTTGGTTTCCACTTGGCACTTAAATGGCGCTAGGACCGTAACATCAAATTAATATCAAAATTATTT
>JAULBZ010008088.1:0-10976 GCA_032360805.1 Neoturris breviconis | reverse complement strand
TCAGCAAAATAACGTTAGAACAACGTTCTGTGGACGTTGTTCTAACGTTATTTTGCTGACTTTGAACAGGTTTTTTCTGGCTGGGAATCTACCAATATGGCTGAATGAGTTCAACATCATAGCTCCAATAAAAAGCGTTTATCCATCCAACGGTATCTACGAGAAGAGTTCAAACCCAGCCGACAAAAACCTGTTCAAACGTTGCTGACTTTGAACCGGTTTTTGCCTGATGGGAAGTGGATTATCTTGCTATTGATTGGTTGCTTTGATAGTTCGTTGATAAAGAACCCCAACCTCGTTCCCAGGGCTTCTTGCCTTTTCGAAATACGGAAGGGCGGTCGTTGAAAGAACACTTCTTCCTAAATCCGATTATCACACCATGGTAGCTACAGCATAATCAAAACATACCATTGGAATAGAGGTATTCTATCTATGTTGATGTGTGGTCCGATTAACGTGTGAGTAAAGATACGGGTTATTAGTTCGGGTGTTGTTACTGTCTTGCTTTTTAACGGGTCGTTGACTTGCTACATATAAAAACAAGTAATTAAGTAACTTCTACGAAGGAGAGTGTTTAATTAACAATTCTAAAACATCTCGTATTAATTTGTAAGGGAGGGGTTCTAGAAACATTATATCAACGAACGATTGATTTTTTTGACATCGAAGAATTTCGTAAATGACTGTTTTAACGCTAACTTCCTAATTAAGGCCCCTCTCGTCTAGGTCGGGTAATCACTTTTTTTGGTCAAACAAAATATTCTTATCTAAAACTGAGACCATTTTAGTTATTTTCTCTTTTTATCATTATCCTCTTCATCAAAGAAAACTATGTTGTGGCTATTTATTCTGAAGATTCTAGTAGCGTCTACCATTAAAAACGACACTTTCGATTATCTCCATTGATTAAGCCAGTTATGTATCGCGTAAGGTTTCGTGAAACTTTACATGAATTATTTTTCGGAATTAGAAAATTTGATTTTCGGAACTGCAAATTTGAACAGACTGACGAAATAAAGGGAATCTAGGAAAGTACTGGGTCAATGATCTTGTAATTGATTAGTTTCTTCGTATCAAAGAAACCAATCCATTGCAAGCTCATTGACCTAGCGCACTTCTTCACAGATTTATTTTTGTTGAATTTTGACCATTTGACCATTGTCCGAATATATTTATGTCTATCATCTCTCAAGATTAAGCTGTTAAAGGCGATACGAACTATGTAAACCCAGAGCAGTCATTCAGAAAAGGAAGCAAACAAAATAAGCGTTTTTTTATCTAAACGAAAATTAAAACCATGCTTTTGACGAAAACTAATGCGTTTGAGCGGTACAGAAGCATTAAAAACTTCCGCTTTAAAAAAAATAATTTTAGAAAAATCTTCTACCACACATTTTCCCAATCCTGGAATTACTTTTGAGTTCGTATGGCCTTTAAATCGGAAAAGTTAAAAAAATCTCTAGAGAAAACGCACAGAGTAAAATTCAAATTATTAACGCCTCTTCCGTTTGTAAGTAAATCGATTTTTTAATTAAGGGTGTTATATAACAGCACACCGTTCGAACATGAAACGCATTGGAACTTCCGAAAATAAAGAAAATAAATGTTAAAATATACCTAAATAGGATCTGAGGATGAGAGTAGCGAGTTAAACATTTTGGGTCAATTAATCAACACTCTTCTCCACGGATACTAAATTGTTTTATTTCGACCCTTAAATCGAATCAAAATCGATAATCATTCCACAATTACAATAATTTTCTTACCTTTGTTTTCAAAGGAGTAATCCACGTGTTGTGTATTTAATATCTGTTGAAATGGATTCCAATATTTTTCACTGGACGCATTCGGTACATTTGAAATCTAAAAAACAATATTACTCATAGATACACAATATAAAGAAACATAGTAAGGGTACACGCCAAAAAACTAAAGTGTTTGGAACGAGTTTGACAACGTTAATGCATGGGTTACAGCGGTCGAAATAAGAGTAAATCATCACTGTGGACGAGGGATTTTTGAGCACAGTCCCAAGCGTTGTAGCCTAAAACTATGCTCAAAATTTGCGATATTTTATCTCACGAAATGTCAGTCCTAGACTTGCGGTATTTAATACCCACAAAATTCGTTCCCTATCCCCACGCCCCCCCCCCCCCCCTTTTCCTTACGATTAAAACGAAATAGTCTTTTATTACATTTAAAACCCGTACTGTTCACATGATTCGCAAAATTTGATAGGCGCGAAATTTGTCTAATCGCGGTCCTCGCGAAATCTAATACCAGAAAATTTCGAGAACTTCCGAGTTCGCGAAATTTTGTACCAGCGAAATTAAATACCTTTAAGACACGTTTATTTCTGGGTAAAAACTTATTCTAAGTCCGCAGTAAAGACGCTAGAACCAGGTCGAACAACGTTGTTCTAGCGTCTTTACTGCGGACTTGAAACAAGCGTCTTTACTGCGAACTTTGACGAAGAAATATAGCTACAAACTCGTTTCCAGGGCTTCTTCCCTCATCGCGTTTAACGTCAAGAGAGAAGAAGCCTTAAGGACGAGGTTGATATAGCTACCTTAATTGAGTTTTTAGATTTTGCAATTAGACCAGGGAATGATGAATCGAATGAACTTTGAATTGCTTGTAATGCTGCATAACCACCCTGAAAAAAATAAGATCGGCGATGAAGAGTATTATTTCATCAATCTTACATTGGATTGGTTGTTTGTTACAACCCACACAATAGTAGAAGTAGTTACAACCAAACCCAGTCCGCTGCGTAATATTTTTCATAATGATGAATTCGTTCGCACGAATTCTTAATGCAGCCCTTACATTGGCTGAAAGTGACGTAACCTGTGACGTTGCTTTCAACCGATGTAGTGGTTTTATTTAGGATTCGCACAAACAAACTCGTACTTTGAACAAGTTTTTGTTTAACGGGCAGTTATATACAAAGTTTTTTATAGGTTGTTTCCATTAAAGCCATGTTTGATAAAAATGCAGTCCCGAATATCTCCATATGTGCCGTGCATTACCATATAAGGAAACACACAGTCCATATGGAAGTATGCGGAACGGAGTATTTGAGTTTTTTTCACCTTTATATTCTTACCCAGTGGGTATAAACTTTTTCAAAGTTCGCGGTGAAGACCCTAGGATAACGTGAGACGACGTTGTTCTTGCATCTTTTACCGCGGACTTTGAACAAGACTAACCTGTTGTTCTATAAAATATAACTCCGCTTTAGTACGTTCATCGTTTGTAACGGGTATCCCATCAACACTGAGAAGATTAGGTTGACGAAATACTAACATTGGACGATGCATCAGTTTACGAGCAACCTATAAATACGATAAATTAGGGTGAATCTCCACTAGGCGAATTCTAAATGAAGCCCTTACAATGGTTGAAAGCGACGTCACAGGTTACGTCACTTTCAGCCAATGTAAGGGTTGCATTAAGAATTCGTGCGAACGTCAACTGTGCTTTATTTAGAATTCGTGCGAACGAATTCGCCTATTGAAGATTCGCCTTTAACTCCAGTTACCGACATAGGTGCAGTGGTCAAAATAAAAGTAAATAATCACTGCAGAGGAGGGATTTTTGAGCGTAGCTTCAGGCTATCAAGCTCAAAAAAACACTCTTCCGCAGTGATTATTTTCTTTTAACTCAACCACTGAAGTATCAATGGTATCATAATGGTCAAAAATTTTATGTCTACAAAATTTTATGTCTACAAAGAAGGATGTATTACCGTCTACGAAGAAGAGTGCTGTTATGTAATCGAGTTTAAAATTGATTGTATCCCAGTCTATCCAATCTAGCAATATATTAATCTAATCTAATCGATCTAATTAATGATGCGTAATCAATCTCTACTAAAATGGGATGTCGTCTTGTGGCTTTCGCAGCGAACGGCTGAGTGCATACTTCTCACCGAGACGACAATCTACAGTACTCTGAAAACAACTATCGGACATCACACGAAGAGTATTTCCGAGTATAAAATCGCTCCTCCAGTGATGTCCGGCAGTTATTATAAGCTTGTGCACGATGTTGTAACAGCCTCTT
The DNA here is from genome assembly GCA_032360805.1 of Neoturris breviconis. Taxonomy (NCBI): domain Eukaryota; kingdom Metazoa; phylum Cnidaria; class Hydrozoa; order Anthoathecata; family Pandeidae; genus Neoturris; species Neoturris breviconis. The sequence goes on along the minus strand of JAULBZ010008088.1, from coordinate 6,908 downwards.
TACTGCAGACTTTAAACAAGTTTTGGCCAACTGGGTAATTCGGATGGACTCCATACAATACTCAAAAACACTCCTCCAATTGTCTCGCTCAGTAGATGTTTTGTCTCGATCATTAGATTTACTTTTTGACACATTACCACCAGTTTTTAACAGTTTATAATTCGGAGATGACGTCATAAAATAGTAGAATTTAAAAATGACGTCAGTTGAGGACCAGAGTAGTAAAATTGATAAACACTCACAGGGTTTCCTATAACAGACAGTTCAAACAAATGGACCAAACAATCAAGTTTTTCCAACTCAGCGGGATCCTAAAGAATACAAAATTTCATACCGTACAGACACCCTGATTAAATTCAGAATTAGAAGCTCATGAGGGTGCGGTGCTTACTTTCCAGGGGGAAGGGCATCTTTACGAACTTTACAGTAGTTCTTTTTCACTGAAATATTTATATTATTGTGTGGGAAATTTATATTGTATGGGAAAAGTGGAGGAGAGTACAATTCATCACTGTCCATTCATCTTTATCTTTTTTGTTAATGAAGATATCACTGACTTTTGTCTTCTCTGACACGCTGGCTGTTACGTTTTCCTCCATGTCTTCGTTATCAGGGTTCGAAATTCGTCCGAAATTCGATTAAAAAATGTCCGAAAATATTTTGTCCGAAAATATTATGTCCGAATTAATAACGTCCGATAATTGTTTGCACGTTAATGTATATCTATTATAAACAATGATGTTCGGGAACTTTTCACTATTATATATACCTGCAAAATTTAGGGCAAATACGGAGTCTTCATTAGTATGGTGTGGACCCCCTGAATTTTTAAATTTTGCTGTGAAAGTAACATAACAAAAAATATTATTCAGGAGGTTATTTTCTTACGTATTTTGAAAATCTGCATCATACTTTTGTGACCTTTTTCCCCCTGAATCTTCTAATACCTTCCCACAAATTAACAAACTTCCGGGGGGTACCCCCACCAAACTAACGAAGTGTTAAAAATATGATTAACCAGTTTCACCATATAAACTATGGTACATTTGCACATTTAGAATAGATGCATTTTCAAATTTTAATGTTTTACAACATTTTCAATCAAATCTAAAGATAAAATATATTGCTAAGTTACTATGAATAAACCGGTAGCTGCTGTTAAATAATCTAATCGTATCTTAGTCATAAGTCTTTTTGATAGGAAACTTAAAAGATGACTACTAAATAAACCATAACATTACTATGATAAATAAAAATTTCCGACGTGCATCTAACCTGCAAACGATTGAGACCAATGTATAGTCGTTGTAGGTTACCAAGATGTTCAAGATGAGATAAATCACGAAGTCTATAAATAATAACACGTTAACTTACCAGCCTTTGCGAAGAAGAGTCTTACGAAGGACTGATTACTATTGTATAGGGGTAATCCATCGAGCAGTCATCATGAGTATGCAATTTCTCATTATTTAGACTATTATTTTTAATAAGAAAAGTAGCTAACGATCTGCTTGAGAATGTTATGATATACAGATATGTGTATCGACACTCTTAATATTTTATAAGGCAAAAACTTGTTCAAAGTCCGCAGTAAAACGTTAGAACAACGTTGAAAACGTTGTTCTAGCGTCTTTACTGCGGACTTTGAACAAGTTTTTGACCCCAGTAAAGGTATGCAGTGTTTGATGCAAGAGCAAATAATCACTGTGGAGGAGAGATTTGTGAGTATAGTACCAGACTTTCCAGTCATATACTGTGGAGGAGGGATTATAAGGTCTTTTGTTCGAACACTGACTAGGTTAAGGTTGATTTCCACGAGGAGAAAAATCCGTGGCGAAAGCCAACAGAAGACAGTCTATTGGTAGAAATCGGGTGTGACGTCAACTTCTACCAATGGATTGTCTTCTTTTAACGTTTAATATTTACCTATTTTCTTCGACATGTAATTCATTAAGTTTCCACAGGCTTTTGAATGAATTTTCATGAAAGCACTATAAATTAAAGTCGGATTTCCACTAGGAGGATTCGTTCGCACGAGTTCTAAATGAATTACATTGGTTGAAAGCAATATGTGACGTCACTTTCAACCAATGTAATGGCTCCATTTAGAATTCGCCTAGTGGAAATCCGCCTTAAGCAGCAAACTGTAGACTATGATTGCCCATGTTATAATTAGGTATAATGTCTTATAATGTCGTATGGGCGGGAGGGGGGATTTTTCTCAGCATTTTTTTGTGACCCCTTTACACGAAGTTCTGTTTTTCTTATGTTATAAGAAAAACAGCACTTCATGTAAAGGGATCACAAAGAATGATGGAATTTGTACATGTAGATTGGCAAAGTCATTATTTAACACTTGCCGAAATTATTCATAACATTTTCGGTTTCGAATATGGGATCAACATTGTGCGCATACCATGGAATATACATTAATAATCAAATTTTCTGGGTTCGTGACCATGAAAAAGGTCCTTAAAAACTCATCTATGTTTTGCCTATTTTTCAATGTTGCTTTTTGCTTGTGCAAACATTTGAGGTGAGTAACAATGAACTGATTCAGAGGACTTAGATATTAAAGGACCGTCTTAAAAATCAACGATCTTGCAAGTTCATTAACCTAACACACTTCTATGCAGATTCATTTTTGTTGAATTTTATCTATTATACCTTATTCTAGGAAATTAACGTTCAACTTAATTAATGCGATTTTGAAGTTAGCGCGTTAGTTAAATTAACGTTAATTTCCTTTTGACGTTAATTTAAACTACATTAAACTACATTAAAATCACTCTATTTTAGTCAAACTTTTCTATACATGACATGAAAGCTTATCAAGTCACTTACACATTCTGAAAATTTTATTCCCTTATGACAACAATTATTTGTGGAGATACGAGCGATTAAAGTTTTGTATTTTTTTATACTAACTGTGTGGCAGCCAAATTGTTTCGCCAAACTTCATTGATTATATGCATAATTACATAAAGTCGCGTTAATTTAATTGGCGTTATTTTAAAAGACGTTAATTTTTCAAAACGTTAATTTCCTAGAATAAGGTAGTTGATTTGACCCAACCAAAAAAAATTGGATTTTGAGATTTTGATCCTATATTACCTTAATTTTGTTTTTATCCAGTACGAGTTCTTTTAAACAATTCAATCCATCTAATCCATCAACCTTGGTGATTTCATTACCTAATAATAATGCAGAATAGACCTAGTCAGGTGTTGGCTACTCAAAGCAGAACTTGTTGCAATGCAATAAATTTGCTTTCGTGCAGTGCCTTATGAAATAAAGGAAGTCGTCGCATTGCAACAATTTTCATATCTTTTGTGAATAGGTCTATTACTGAGTCAATCGATCTTGTGATTGATCTTGCAACACCAGGTAAAAGAACTTAATAGTATCTGAGAAAATTTTGCAAATAGCATCTGCGGAAGAGCACCGATTCAACGATCTTACAATTGATTGGTTTTTTAATCCTAATAGGACTGAGGACTGAGGTCGACTTGAAACTTGGCGACTTTTCATATAATTCTTTTTCACATATTTTGGCCAAATGTCTAAGCTATACTTACAGTAATGAGGAAGTTGAGATAAAGGCTATACTCTGAAACCACCCAGAACAAAATTTCTGTTATTAAATTGCAAATTTTCTTCAAAAGTAATTATGAATAACTTAAATTGCATGCATTTCAAATTGAAACATGTAACGTTGTCCAAATGCCACTTTTTGGCGATGGGAATCATTTGATAATTGTTTTTACCATGACTATTCCGGTTTCTCCGATTTTTCTAATTTCAGGCTTTCATTCGGGTTTTCAGGATTATTTGACCCTTTTTCTGTTCGAATTTTACAAAACCCATAAGGCATATTAAGAAGGCATTGACTAGCTCTCAATATCCGAAAACAGAACCGAAAAATGTTTTCTAGAATCGCCGTTTATATGTCAAGCTTCAATGGAAATAAGCTTTTCTGGGGTCCGTTCCTACAAAAACAAAAACACGCAACCTCGTTCCCAGGGCTTCTTGCCTTTTCGAAACACGGAAGAGCGGATTTTTGCAAGAAGCCCTGGGAACGAGGTTGAAAAACACGAATAACTTTAGTATGAATTACACAAATAACTTCAATTTTTGACCACAGACTCGCATCATGATTTTTTCACATATTTTTATATCCTAAAGTTTCCATGATTTTTTGGAGTTTGAAAAAATCGGATATTTTTTTCAGATTTTCAGGAAGATTTTGCATGGTTTCAGTTGAATTTTCTTAAAAAACAGAAACTAATGTTAAAATATAAGCCTTTGGCAGTCAACAACCAAAAACAGAATGAATACTGAATGCTTTTTTGAAAAAAATATTATATTAGTGCTGATACAGGCAAAAAAAATATTTATGTCAAATTCACATCAAGTTAACATCAGCTGCGCAAACGTTATCATGAGGATGAGGAAGGGGAGAGGGGGTTCAATTTCAAAAAAGCCTAGTACTATTAGGGTTAAAATTAAAAACCAATCACCTGCGTGATCGTCAATATAACACTCTTCTCCTCAGATACTAAAATAACTAACGTTGAAGAAATAATACTTTTAGTGTGGGTAAGCGAGCAAATAACTAACCTTGAAGAAATAATGCATTCAGTGTGGATAAGTGAGCAAATCACAAAACCTTGATTAACTAATGCTTTTAGCATGGGTAAGCAAGCAAATAACTAACTCTGAAGAAATAATAATTTTAGTGTGGGTAAATGAGTAAATAACTTACCTTGAAGAAATAAAGCTTTCAGTTTGGGAAAGCGAGCAAATAACTAACCTTGAAGAAATGTTTTTAGTGTGAGTAAGCGAGGAAATAATTAACCTTGATGAACTACTAATGCTTTCAGTGTAGGTAAGCGAGCAAATAGCTAACTTTGAAGATATAATGCTCACAGTGTGGGAAAGCGAGCAAATAACTAACCTTGAAGAAATAAAGCTTTCAGTGTGGGTAAGCGAGTGAGTTGTAAAGCCGCAAGATTGGTGATAGCATTATAACTAGAAGAGAAATGGTCGGATTTAAGATTTCATCATTTCAATGTAAGCATTTATAACTATTGTAATCATTTCATTGTTGTACTGTAGAGAGGGGATATCCATTTCACCTTTGTATTGCAAAGAGGGGATATCCATTTCACCTTTGTATTGCAAAGAGGGCATAATATCAATTATCTAAAGAGATGTATCGATTTTATTACCCTATTAAGGCAGATCTACAACAGGCAAATTCGTTCGAACGAATCCTAAATAAAGCCATTACATTGGTTGAAAGTCTTTACTTCGAAAGTAGCGTCTTTACTGCGGACTTTGAACTTTGAAAGTATTTGGAGGGTAGAGAATATACTAACCCTAAATGTAACACTTCCAACTTCTCTAACACTGGAGGATAACTTGTTAGTAAGGGACTGTTTACACCACCGGCCTTCTTTGGGAGAATACTTTCGATGTGGTTATGGTTCAAACATAAGACCTATAAAAAGAATTAGAAGTTTTGCAAAAGAAATAATGGATGTAAATATGCTAGTGGGCACATGACGTCGTAATAACGTTGTTACTACGTCATGTGCCGGCAGGTATACTACAGAGAACCCAATGCGAGAGCGTATTCAGCTGGTATTATCAAGACGTAGAAAGATTTGATGTTAAACTACGCCACAGATATTTCCAGTGGGAAAAATCATACTCAAAGTCCGCAGTAAAGACGTTATAACAACGTTATCAATGTTGTTCTAGCATCTTTACTGCGGACTTTGAACAGGTTTTGTGCCCACTAGATTATATTTAGAATATTGTATCAGCTCTTCTCATAGCGTCAGTGAGACAAACGACGTCAAGACGATGTCAAAACGACGTATTTTTCGAGGTTGATTAGATTACATGCAGCATACCTCCCAGCCGGCAAAAACCTGTTCAAATTCAGCAAAATAACTTAGATTAGATCAACGTTCACAGAGCGTTGTTCTAACGTTATTTTGCTGACTTTAAACAGGTTTTTGTCGGCTGGGTATAGTTATTTGGTAGTCCGCTATAAAAAAAAAAAAATTAACAAGAAAAATTACCTTGAGATTTGTGAGATTAATGATTCCACCAAAATGTGTCAAGTTATTCTGTTCAACATTTAAACTGAAAAAAGCAAGACATCGAGATAAGGGTTATCGCTGTGGAGGAGAGATTTTTATTTCTGAAACTATGCTCAAGAATTACTCCTCCGTAGTGATATGTTCTTATTTCAACAAACACTGCTCTTCTAAATATGCCTGCTTTGTAGCTAATGTCACACTAATGAAAGGTCCTTTTGTATTGCAAGTCTGCTAAATTTCGTGGGTCTAATTCTAATTCACCATTGAGAAAAAATTTAGACCCACGAGAACAAAAGACCTACAAGAAAAAAAAAACATTAGATTCCCGAAGGCACAAGATAATTATAGATCCATGAGGGAACAAGGACACGTAGCCCACGAGACCCATGATGGCACAAAACCCACCAAAGAAATCAATCCGTTCGTTGACCTAGCACACCTCTGTGCAGATACATTTTTGTTGAATTTTATCAATTTTAGCTGATTTCACCCTATCATAAAAGTTCAAAATTTCCACAGAAAAACTATACTGGCAAAAACTTGTTCAAAGTCCGCAGTAAAGACGCTATAACAACGACGTTCGACGTTTTTCTAGCATCTTTACTGCAAACTTTGAGCAAGCTTTTGCCCATATGGTAGTGACAAAAATATCAAAAGTGGTTAAAACCTCTGATGCTGATTCTAAAGGAATATCTCCAAAATTTGTTACCAGGGGAAAAGTGCTGAATCAATGATCTTGCAATTGATTGGTTTCTTCGTCCCGAAGAAACCAATCAATTGCAAGCTCATTGACTT
>JAULBZ010008087.1:0-10976 GCA_032360805.1 Neoturris breviconis | reverse complement strand
GGAGGAGGGGAAGGGAGGTCGGCATAAAATCTGAAAATTCTTAAAAAAGGGGGGGGATGTTTTTTTAGGTCTTTAAAATCTACACTCTCGCTTCTCTATGATTTACACAAAATAGGATAGAACTGCAACTTCCAATAGTTAACCCAGAATCTTATTTTAAAGGAAGAATATCTTCATTAAAGAACATGACTTACTTTGACCTCTAATTCTTGAAGGTGGAAGTGGTGCGGTACGATGTGGAGCAGAATTTGGTATAACTTCAATAGAAGGTCTTTCTTTCAATGACATATTTTTAGGACGTGTAACAACAGTTTTTCTTCTTTTAACCTTACGGTTTCTTCTAAATATTCTGAACCACCAAAAATTCGTAGAATCTGTTTCAAGTTCTTGTCTAAAATAAACGATGTTTGAAATAACAGCAAATAATCACTGAGGAGGAGTGAGCACAGTGATCATTTGTCCTTATTCTCCTCCACAGTGATTTTTTCTTATTCTTCTTCGAAAGTTGCTTACTCAGCGTATTTCCGTTGCATTTACCCATTACAAATATTGCATGATTCATTTACTAATTCATGCATGGTTCGATCAGGATGAAAGATTTATACAAATTAATGTTTAGAAAAACTATTACTTACTCTGCTTTCATGGTATCAGTTTTTATTTTTATTTCTAAATATTTTTCTTGTATATTCTCTCTGCAGCAGTAACATAATACAATAGTACAAATCACCAACACGATAAAGAAGATAACCAGGAATATTATTAAGATAAGGTTTCCAGATTCATCTTCTGTACTCACTAATATGAAAAGTTTGTTAATCATCAGTACATAGTGGTTAATGTCAATAGAGCATCCCAGGTTCAATTCCTAGTGATGGCCCACGATTGAATCAGCCTCCTTCCATATACATGTGGTAAATAAAATGAGTACCAGTATTCTGGTGTTAGAGGACAACTTGATCTTGGAAAAGAGTGGCACCCTTCCCTAGGCGATAGAAGCTAATGATGAGGAACCTTTGGGTCGCCTCTGACTGGTGGATTAATATACTTAAAGGATGCGTTTGATGAAAAAACAAAATGGTAAATTTTTGTCCTGTTGGATTGATCAGATTATTGTCTACATTCTTTCTAATCATCGTATTACTATATCTGATTAGCATTAGAAGTTCACCAGGCATTCAATTCTTTCACAAAAGCAATATACAATCCTGTGGATTTTGAGTATAGTTTTTAGTTATGACAACTATACTCAAGAAACAGGTGATGTGGGGCAGTTATTTGCAGACAGATGGGCACCTTTTTACCTAAAGCTCCAATGTTCTTCTTATAATTATCTGCATCACCGACACTCCCTTCTTCTTCATATAACACAATTGTATACACACATCCATCCCTACTTATTACAGACTGTGCACATCCAATTTTTGTTGTTTTCTTCCAAACAATACTTGCAAAATGATTTATCTGAGAATAAGATGTTTTCTTTTCACCACTTGAGAAGTCGTAATGCCCAATCTCTTCATTATACCAATCTTTAACAACACCAGGAGCAGATGGTGGAAATAAAAGGTTATGGAAGAATTCTTTCGGACAGTGAGGAAATGAATAGCAACAATATTTATGAATGTTTTCTCCAATTCTTGTTGTTCTATCTTTATTTATATCCCTGGAAAAAACGATTTGCAAAATTAATCAAGAAACATTTTCTAAAGTGACGATTGTTAGAAAAGTTTACCCATGGGTAATGTTTTGAGTTATTGAATCTATTAATAAACACCACCCTCTAAAGTGACGATTGTTAGAAAAGTTTACCCATGGGTAATGTTTTGAAATAGAGAATCTATTAACAAACACCACCCTCTAAAGTGACGATTGTTAGAAAAGTTTATCCATGGGTAATGTTTTGAGTTATTGAATCTATTAATAAACACTACCCTCTAAAGTGACGATTGTTAGAAAAGTTTATCTATGGGTAATGTTTTGAGTTATAGAATCTATTATTTTGAAAAATTTCTCTCCTACAGTGATGGTCATAGTTTTTTTAACACCTTGTGAAATTTCTTTTTGTATTATCGATCTCGATCTTTAGAAGAAAAGTTGTGTTTTAATTAAGGTTGACCACCCATTCCCTATGAAATACATAGTGCCATTTAGAAGTCTATAATAAACAAAAACTTTCACTTTGAAATAAACAGCATAGAGTTTATATATAGTATAAATATATACAAATGGAGTATATAGTGTAGTATAAAGTATAGTATATAGCATATAATATATATCATATATAACATTTATAGTGAATAGTATAGCATTATGTTATATATAATAGCATATAGTATGTATGACTGCAAATTAGCCTCCAAAGATGCTCCTCCACAGGGGCATGCCGTCGTGAATTCAGAGGCCTGTATATTTTAGTATATATAAAATGTGTACAATCTAGATTATACCTAACATTTACTATGCTTTTTATAATATTATTATATGTATATGTTATAATATATATGTTTTTATTGGAATGTATGTTAACACATATTATATATAACAAAAGGTGGTTTCCATCATCTGCTGTTTAAATTGAAGATAAAGAAATACTAGACAATAATAGAAGAATATATTTTCTTTTGGATGTATGTTCTTTTATTAAAACAAAGCTTCCTCTGAAGTTTCCTATTATAATTGTTCTAATTCACATTGGGAATAACTATTAATTATAAAATGATTAACTTTATAGCAAAACATGTAATAAATTCCCTAGTCACATCTAATTATATTTCAACATTGTAACCAAGTTTTAAAATGGTAGTATACACTTCAGGAAAGAAAGTGGGACACCACCAGTGCCGCAAAGTATAGTAATTGTTTGGTAGGCTAAAAATAGAGAAAAAAACAAATCCACAGGTGATATCTGGTAGATATCTTCAGGCTAAACTTTAGTTCATAATATTGAGAGAAATTTTCCTTACCGTGATCCAGATGGATAAAATATTTCACCATCCCAACTCTCTATATGCTTATTAGGATCAATGTCTTGATTAAGATGTCTCTTTCGACGTTTTGGAAGAACACGTGTTGGACGACTAAAAAATAGAAACAGAGGAACTATTTTTACAAGTTTCATGAAAATTTGGAAGAGATAACTTAAAACACTATACTGACAACCTGAAAGGGTAAAAAACAATATCTGCAGTCCGTGTCTTCTAAATAATTTGACGATTAATTCACCATCAAATTTCTATGAAATTAGCCACTTATCTGTCATGTGAAAGTCTAGTGTCTTTCTCCATCAGTATCATGTCACAAAAATCTGAGCAAGTGACAACGATCAAAATAGCTAGACATAAAAAAGTTCATGGGAGAGCACAGAGATATTGTATTGGAAATTTGATTGGATAATACTTCAAGATTGGTGACTTAACATTTTTGTAGATGTGAATTATGAACAGAAGTACTTACATATCTCGCGTTGTATCGCTGTTCATTAATTGCTCAATAAATACTGACGCCTTTTGTTCAAGTTCCTTTGAATACGTCAAATCCTTTGTATCAACATGCAACTTTCTTAGCTCATTGTGAGCTTGAAGACAAGCATCCGGTGTAAACTCATTATGACAATTCCCATAATATAGTGTGATACTCAAAATGAACACCAACAATAATTTCATATTCATAAGTATATTTATATTTACTATAGCAAAGGAATGAAAGAAAGTTAGACATCTTAAAATACTAAGTATGCTACTATAGTGCGTGTGTATGAAGATACATACCGTAGAACTCTCATCTAGAAAAAACAATATTCAGACAAAAGAATCAACCAAACACATTTTTAAATTATGCTTAAAGCTGTATGAAGTCTATAACCTGATGTTCACAGACTTTTATCACATGTTTGGAAATCACAACCAAACTCTTGTAAAGCCATTGTAGTGTTCTTAGTTCTTTTAGAAGATTGGCATTGCCAGATCTTTTCAAAACATTATAAATAGAGAATTGCACAAATAACCTAATATGTACTGAAGAAATTGGAGACTTACGTACAATACTCTCTGTGATTCAACAAACTACTTAATATTGAAAATAGTAAATCTAAAAGGTTAATTTGATTATTCAATAACGACAGGAAAATAATCGACCACACTTCAAAAATAACTTTATCGTATCTACTCAATTTCCTGTTAAGTGATATTGAAAAGTTAAAATTAGATGTTTTAGCTGCAAATAATTTACAGATGAGATATATCTAACCAACTCCATAATTTCTCGATGACGAGAAGTATTGTCTAGGTTGTGACAAGATATCATAAGTGTTAAATAATCATCAACCTTACTGCAAAGCAATGGAAATATATTAAGTTGCTGTATGAAATCTTTATTGATCTTGTTCAAGTACATATGACTGGCTAAGTACAAAGTGTCATCCATTGTTTGTATGGTGTAAGTGCTAATGATCATACTAAATATTTGCTACCTAACTTCACGTTCTATACTTTTCACTTCATCGTGGTCAAAATAACAGCCAATGTGGAGGAGTTACTTTTTAGCATAGGTTTTGGTTGCAATAACTATGTCGACTAAACCAATCAATTTCAAGGTAAGTGATTTTACATTTTCTTCACATATTTATGCTTATCAGTGCTTGAAATAAGATCAAAAAATCACTGTGGAGGAGTAATTTCTGATCATAGCTTCAGGCTTTGTAGCCTAAAGGTAGCTCAAAACTCACTCCTCCACAATGATTATTTTATCTTATTTCAACCCCTGTTTATCAATCATAGGATATAACATATCAACCATAAAAACAAGAAAAGTAGTTAACCATACAAACAAGAAAATTCTAAAATTGAACAGTAAAAACATGTTCGAATATAAACTACACCAAGTTATGAAATAAAAAACCCAATGATGTTAAGAAGATGTTTGAACAATTACGTAAAAGGATGTTTGATAAAATATGTTTGAACTTTATGTGTCATCTAATTTAATTTTGTCATGTGATTTTTGAAAATACAATGATATTAACTATGATGGAAACAAACAAAATTATGATTAATTAAAATCAAAATCTTAGAGAGACAATATTTTAACAGGAATTTTAAAAAACACCACTACTTAAAAATATTCAAACATTATTGGGAGTTTGAACGATCACACTAAGAAGTCCAGAATCCATGAAAAAACAACACACAAAATCTCATAGGAATATCTCAGCATATATATAATATATTTTCAAAGTAAATAAAAATGATACAATAATATTTTCACCATAAACATGAGTGTTAGGACCACTTACAATTCCATCACCTATATTATATACAACATTTAGTATAGAGAGGTATTGATATGATTCAATATATGAATGTATAATAGGTACATATTTTATAAAATATTTATCTTTTCCAGTGTTAAAATGGTAGCATATTTTGAATACTATACCAATCAAGCAAACTAAAACTCAATAGATTAATTTAAAAAGTCTTATAAGCTTTTGTTCACTGTTTAAAAGATTAAAAGAAATTCTTATGATACTATTCATGATTAGGTAGTCATAATTACCTTAAACTCATTAAAACGGCCATGATAACCCACCCAGGTGATTGAATGATTAACCACTCTCCACCCTGGTGATCTAAATAACTATATAATCGAGTGGTCCATTTAAATGTGAGGTATTGTTGTGATTGTTTTCTCTTATATCAATCATTGGGAAACATATGTTGACAAACAATCTTCTTTACATATAAATTGACTTATACTGACCCCTGTCATTCATTAAATAACTATATCTAAAAATACTGAAAATAGAAAGACAAAGTATGACGCAAGTTTATACAAAATACTTGGCAACGTAAGTGTTAGTTAAGTCTGACCACAAATAAACTTAAAACCAATAAACAAAAACTTAGGATGCGCAATAACAATGTGATAATTTGAAGCAAGAAGCAGTAAGTTATTTTTTGAGGTGGATTACATACAGTGTAACACATCTTTTTATCGCTTCATCACCATCCCATAATTGGTTGGACTATGTTTATCACCAATCGTAAACTTATAATTGATAGGGATAGGTTGGAAGCTTTATTCACTGGAAACATATATCATAATATAAAACAACAAATCCATATATATAAATCAAAGGTACGGTATAGAAAGTAGCCCACCAAAGCAAGTGAAAGTAAGCACTTAAATATGGTTTGCATACAAACAATTATACCGTATTTGAAATATGTCTTTATAAGATGGTAGAGTTTCAGGTCAAATAAACAATTGGAACACATTCTTCAAGACAAATTTGGTGAATGATATATTTTCCATAGTGATTATTTGCTCCTATTTCGTACTTGAATGTGTCTCTACTTCCAAACATGAATTTGCTTAGAAAATCAATGTAACCAAAGTTATTGTTTCTACTAAAACACATCATTAAATCATTAAAATTCTAAACACCACCAAGCCTTGAAATAACTGTCTGCTATCAACTGTGGAGGAGTGTATTTTAGAAGCAAGACAGCTGAAAACTATACTGAAAATATCTCTCCACCACAGGTGATCCGGCAGTTAAATCAAGGTTATTGAACTGATCTACAGATAAACTAGCATCCATACTATCATCTTTATAAACAATCTGAAAATCAAACCTTTGTCTACCTACCATTAAAAGATGTTAGAATTACCAAATTTAGCAATTGTCAATGCCAATTATAATTGGCTTAAAACTAAAGTCTGGAAATCATTGTTATATAAGAAACTATATACAGAAACCATGACAATACTCTGAAACGATAGTCACAATTTCTGACGTAGTGACACGAAAGATAATATAAAAGATGGCTGTTTGATATGTAGTTACACATGATATCATCATCTTTTAAATCTAACAATCAATTTATACATTATTATAATACTCATCTACCAATGAACAACGAAAGTAAAAAATTATTACTTGTCTGTCCCACTAAGCTTTAAATTTACAGTTGCACATTGCCTGTGAATGAGTGTTTTATAGTATAGTTTTAAAAACTCTGCAGCTGAAAGCTATACTAAAACATACTCCTCCTCAGGTGATGTCTAGCAGATATATTCAGACTTGATATATTATTCAAACTTTCTTTTTCATTTTTAATGGTATTATGTGCTTACATGGTGAGGAATAGATTTCGAGGTGTCAGAGCAAGTTGATCTCATATTAAAGTTTATTTTGTTTATAAATATTTAACAGTTCTCATTACTTTTAAAGTCTGTTCAGAAGGTTTTCTTAAAATTACGTTTTTGAATACACTCAACATACACTATCAAACAAATTGATATCTAGAATAAAACAATCAGTCCCTTGAGCATTAAACTCCCTTAAAAGAGAATCATTAAATATATTTTACATGAAACACAAGTTTCCTATTTTTAACCTCTTAAATATGATATCCACACTGACACCTGTAGATCCCTACAAAATAAAAATAACTTGAAAAACTTGAACTGTCGTCACTTTTACAAACTTTGCTATACTATAATAACAGAAGTCACGATGAAACCTATTTTCTAATCATTAATAAATATTCAACACAGCATGACCACATCAACACCCTCAAATTAATATTTTAAAAACCATTATATTTTTACAACTTAATGGAATGGTCTAAACGTATTCGAAAAATAGAGCATGTAATAATAACTTGGCTGTAGTTATTATAGCGTTTATTTATTTGTGATCTTTTGATAGATAAGCACGTCTTCTAAATTTTATTCAAATATTATTTTTGGCTTTCAAAAACAAGAAAAACATAACTTTATTATCAGAAGAACATAACCAATTGCTTCAATCATGCACATGAAACTTTAATCACTTGTTCAATCATGTCGCTTAACAAAGTCACATAATAACTTTGATAATTATGTAAGAAATATTGCATTGTCCTCGAATTTATTAGTTCATTATCAAATATGACTTGCTCATTCAAACAACTTCTTAGGAATGCTTCATATCATTAAACATTACAAGAGGTCTAACAGCAAAAATGAAACTTGTAAAGATAACACAGTTTGAATATATCAAGACAAATGACCACACATTACTTCTGCAAGGTGTGTGTCAACAAACCATTATTTAAGATATGCTATTGCAGGCATTTCGTCATCGGTTTACGGTTTGGCCTAAAATTTGGTACACAACTCGGAAATTACATGTACATAGGTTCTGACCGTCGTAAAAAGATAAGTTTCCAGGCCTTGTTTGGGCCCAAATTCTTATTTTGTGGCAACACAGAACAATTAAGGGCTTGAAAATTTCATAGAGAAAGGTTATTTGGGCCTAAATCCTGAAATAGTGGCCATGTATCAATGACACATGGTGACCGGCACAAACTTACAAGATTTTTCTAATTTAAGATATTAATCAAAACAAGAGCAAATAATCACTGTGGAGTAATGGTTGTTGAGCATAGTTTCAGAAGCTATACTCAAAATTCACTTCTCCATATTGTTTATTTGCTCTTATCTCGTACACTATCATTAAATACATTGAAATCCTGTTTCAACAAATTAGTATAAAAGATGAGTCTTCATGAAGTGTGACCTGATAAAACACTTGAAATCGTGATGAACTTAATATCAACAGATCATCACCCTTTGCAACTTAACGACGTCAGGAAATCAAATAGTTAGATCAATAACAGTAGACATTATACAATCTTGTAATGGTTGAAATAATCACTGTGGAGCAGTGTTTTATACATGCTACAAAGCCTGAAGCTAAGCTCCAATATCACTTCTCCACAGAGATTATTTGCTCTTATTTTAACCACTGTTATGCAATGTTAGTAAAGGAACAAGATCACTGATCAACTTTCTACATTTTTATGTGTTAATTTCCGGGTTGTAATGAACTAGATATAAAACACCAATAACTTATTATTTACAATAAGATAATGTACCTTCAAAATCATAAAACAAATTACCATAAGCCAAAAAAATTACCATCTACTGATAGCATACTTTTAATCCATGTATTGTTTCACAAGTTTTTCCTGTTCACTATAAACATTCATTATTCATGATGCAGCTTTCACTTAGTTTGATAACCTACAAAATGTTTTTAAAACAAAAAGACAGAGCTTTAAAGTTAACTAAAACATTTTCTTTTATTTAAAAAAACTTTTTTAAAGAAAAATTCAAAACACCATTTTAATGAACTCATATTACTCATATGGAGGCTCATAGAAACTGGAACTGTATGACAAATGTATGCATCACAGTAAAGGAATAATAAACAGTAAATATAATGACATATGATGACATACATATCCCACAAACAAAATGAAAAAAATAAAAATAATGAAAATAATATTAATAATAATTAAAAATAAATAAATAAAATTTTAAATCTTTCTCAAAAACAACATGACTAATGGTGCATTTGACTCGGCATGCCAAGTCAACCGATCATATTGAACATTCCGTTATGCAAAACAAACAACTTTTAGAGTCATTCTTGCATTTGTCTTCACTACTCCAGACAAATATGAATAAACCAGGTAAGTCTGCATTTTTTGACGTGACAGAGGTACGGTATTGAAAGTAGCCCACCAAACCAAGTCTCCACTTTCAAACATTTTCTAAGTCTCCACTTCTCCCTTGCATGTTATTTGGGTGAATGTGGTCTTCACTGAAAAAATCCCTTTTTCGTGGATACTCGGTCTTAAACTAACAAAATTAAAAAACATTTTGCCAGCGGTCTCGTAATATTACCTAGAATGCCATAACCAAATTTCAAGCCGGTACCACACCTTTTCAGTTCATGGCCTGAAAATGCAATTTGGACCCTTTCTGCCTAAAACGCAGGACCGAGTAAACAAAATCAAAAATGTTTGTCTAGCTCTTCTAGAATATCACCACAAATGCTGCTACCTGATCTTTTAGACAAATTTTAACATTGTGTTTGAATTAATTACCCTCAGAATCCTCAAAATTTAAAAGATATATATGTTTTTGTACAGTATTGGAAGGTACAGTATTGGAAGTAGCCTGCCAAATAATAAGTAATAAGTAAGTAAGCAAGTAACCGGAAGTTTTTGCGTCCTAAGGGCATACCCATATATGTAGGGTGATTCCACGTAAGCATTCCCTCACGTCACACCACTTTCTTAACTGGAACCCCTAGGCCTCTTACCTCTGGATCTCTTAATCAATTGATAATAGAGTCAAGGACATTTACCAATGGTTCAAATCGCGATATTAATCTAACAGATGCTTCGCGTGCGATAACCATCTTGTTGTAGCACATTTTAACAACTTAACTGATTTTTGACCTTCTGCACTCAGTGCTGCTCCAAATACTGCAAACTTTACTGAAGAATACTTCATCATCTTCAAAACAGCGAGAATAGTTGAATCAACTTCCGTTAGGGGTAGAAATTGAGGCAGCAAATGTACAAAAACGAGTGCCAATCGGTGATTACGACAATTAACATACTTTGAGTGAGGAGTTGATTTTTACCTACTCCTTTGTCGAGGAGAACTTCGCAGATTTTTTTACAAAGTTCTTCAGGGCCCTTGCTTCCTACAATCTCAACCAGTCTTCCTCTGAATCAACATAGCGAATGAAAATTGATAATATGGCTCTGTGTGCCGTGTCTTGAAAGAGAAGATATCGAAATGTCGTCGAACAGAAACGAGTTTTTATTATCTAACTTCAAATAGCCCAGCATTAGAATAGCATTGCTCTGCTGCTACTGACAACTTTGAATGGGTATTTGCCTGATGGGAGCACTTTTTATATATGTATCAGTGTTTAAAATTGCAGCAAGTGGTCACTGTGGGGGAGCGATCTTTAAGCAAAGCATCTGGTTTTGTAGCCTGAAGCAGTTGCATTAATGCTCGGGGATCTCTCCTCCACAGTTCTTAAACATACAGCCCAATATCCAGGGGTGTTTTGATAGCGTTGGAACGCTATGGGCGCCCAAAAAAATGTCCCCAAAAAAAAA
>JAULBZ010008086.1:0-10977 GCA_032360805.1 Neoturris breviconis | reverse complement strand
GGCGCTTATTGAAATTTGTGCGAAAAGGGGGGGGGGGGGGGCTTATTTGAGAGGGGCGCTTAATCGAGGCACGGTAGTCCCAGACTCATTTATTATTCACGGACAATAGTCCCAGGCTCATTTATTATGCAAGGACAAACCAAATAGTCTACGTTGATCATTAGACTTAATAGATGGTAATTATCTCGGGTTCATTTATGTCTGGATGTTTATATTAGGGATGGGATCGCTTAACCCTATTTATATTAGGACTCGGATCCCTAAGATAAGTCCGATCTATTTCTCACCCAAATAGATATAACTGAGAATTTACTCCTCTGTCAAGACTCATAAACCGCGAAACCGCTTGTCATAATAAAATTCAAATATCTTCTAGGCTGGCGGCGCCAATGCGCTCATTCGTGAAAATATGTTAGTTTAAATATTTATAACATCACTTCATAATTTAAAGACCGGGATGTATATTTCAAAGAAAAGAACAGCTCCCTTAAGGATCATGTCATATGGGCAGATCATATGCTAATTTGTTGTGTTTTATTGCATATTCTCATGTAATTAACGTTTCTACAACCCCTCACATAAATATTTAAGACAAGGTGGAATTTGTGCAAAAAATCCGAATTTAAGTCTTAAGTCTACTCGGATAAACCTCTGAGATGAACCTCTTGCTTGTGGTGTATATTGCTCGCTAAAATTCAAAAACGTCTCATAATTTACATGAGTGGTTGTAGCGTCGTTACTTCATTTACTAAAATAACACGAAGGTTACGTCAGTTAATTTAAGCTAGTATTGGTAATTGCACAACAAACAAAATTCGTTCAAAACATACTTGCATGTTGTTCCAAACTTAATTTTCTTTCCATCAATTTCTTCATCTAGCTCGTCAAAATCAAATTGTATTCCATATAAATCAAATGCTTGGTTATACGGTTCATTTAAGCATGTTCTAATATTGTCACGTGACATTCGATTTATTACGGAAGCAGATATTTCTTTATAGATTTCTATGTATGGTTTCAACAAAGACGATGAAATAATATTTAGACAATTTGGGACAGTTTTATATATTCGGACATATTCTGTTATCAAACCCAGCAATAAATCATGGTGTTTCTCTACTTTTATTAACAACACTGATTCTGCATCAATTCCATCAAATACATATTTTGGCAAGGTAAGTAAGGACTTACTGATTATTAAATTTGGTTCAACTAATATTCCACCATGATTATACAAAATTAAAAGCTTGAGTAACGGCAGGTGCTTACAAGTTGAAATATCGAATCCATCCAAAACATCAATCTTAGCTTCATCAATCATATCTTCTAAAATTTGCTTTTTCACAGTTGATATTAAATCCAATGTCAGTTAAAACTTGGAAATTATTTTGTTCAATCGAATTACTGAATATAGTAACTGTTGCAAACTCGTGATGGTATATTAAAGCTTCGATGGCACGCATGTAATTCCATTTTAACTTTTTATTTTCATCTTTCATAGCAGCACTATCATCAAGAATCATGTAAAAGTTAAGTATATCACTTGGTTTAACAGCTTGGTCAACCATTGTTGGAGGAACTAATCCAAATTTTATTGCTGAGTCATAGAAATCTTGATTTTGACTGAGAAAACTCCATTGTGTTGCTCTAAGCCTCATTAGTTTATGATTTCCAGGATTAGGTTGTGGGTTGCGCCAGTTAAAGTTACGAAACCACAATGAAGCTTCTTCTCTGTTTAACTTGTACATGTCTGCAGTATGAAATAGATCAGTCAAACCAGTTGTTCTAATAGATGGTTTGGTTTTGGAGCCACCAGCTCCTGGCATTCCAATAGCATTGATAAATATAACAGGAGTTCCTAATGCAACACATGGTAGCGCTGCATGAATTCGCTGTGTTATCACTAGTTTTGCTCTTGCGTACATATCAATTCTCTCATAAGCAGCAGCAAATAACAGATTCCTTTGGAATCTATTAAAGTACTGTTCATGGACAACAGTTGAATAGTTTACATCCATTGGTAACAGGTGTCTAAATTTTGGGTTGACATCGACCATTAAAATTTGGTTATTACGATCTTTTGGTTGATAGCGATTTTTAAGGAACAATGTCATACATCCAGATAAATAGGATTCTACTTCGTTCTTTCTAAGCCAGTTTAATGTAGAAATATCTCGAGTTCCAATAGGTGAACTTTCTCTTAAGTATGATACAGCTCTCATCATTTTGTCCCATACTGCTTCATCAGTATGCATTGATATGTACTGTGGTACTATGTTCTCGTTTGGTGGCCAACTGAACTGTTCATTACCCCACCATGCATTAAAAAACATTGTTGTTTTATGATTCTTATATTTCCTTGGTACTGTTAGTAGTTGACGATCTATAAACGTATCAATGAATGGCAAGAACTGCATACTACTAAATCCTTGAATCTCATCACCAACATTTGCTCCTTGGGTTGCTCTTGTTTGAAATGAAAGTGTTGCATAATGTTTTGTTCTGCAAATGCTACTAGTCCTCTTTAAGCTTACTAATATTTCAGTTATAGCAGTTTTTGTGCTAGAGTCGGGAATACGGTATTGCTTATAGAATGTTCTAGCAACATTATCGAAGTTAATTTTGATTGGCCATTCATTGGATATATTTCTCTGTTGAAATTTCTCTATTAGAACTTTTGAAAGTTGCCATATAAAATCACTGTGTATCGGAAAGTAAGTTATATCTAACAACTGTACATTATCACTCATTACAAACCACGCACTGTTATCAGGTGTATCAATCTTAAAATCTTCATATACATAACTTGGGTCAATGTATGTTCCACCATCTTTCCATAATAAACACAAGCGTACAATACATGTCAGAAGCTCTTCAAAGTTAGAACCAGATACTAATTTAATCAACGGTAATCGCTTCATCCATTCATTAAACGGTGTATCCGTAATTACCTCGTTTAAACGGAGAAATGTTACGTTTACTCTATTGCTACTAAGATCGGCAAATGCTTGCATACAGTTAGTAGAACCACAGTAAATATTCATCGTAGAATCTTTATGTTGTAACAAAGCTTTTTCTATATTGTTTACAAATTTCTTTGGTATAGCATGATCGTAAAGCCAGCAAGTAGTGAATCTATGATATCTTGTTCTTGACAGCAAACGATTTCGATCAACATCATTCTGACGATCTCCAATGAAACGTATTGAAATGAAACTGATAAATACCGATATTGTTAAAGCCATAATTACACATTGAGATATTTTCGAGTTGTTTCTACGAAGTTTCCGTTGGTGGTTAAAGTATGCAAATAGTATCACACCACAGAAGAGAACTACTAGTCCAATTCTCATTTTAGTTGATAACGATATGGAAAAATGTATTATATTAACTGCGACAACAACTACTCGTTTGCAGAGATTTAAAACAGCATGGGTAATTGGTGATACATTTTGCAACACGTTTATTGAAGCAAGATTGTAAGAGAAATGGAAAACGGCAGATAATGCAGTCGCCTTGCACAAGTAGATGGATTCTAAAGTGATCAATTTATGGATTAACAAAACCGGTAATATTGATGTGAAACTGAATAATGACATAATCATGAATTTCTGGATCGGCTCTTTTCTTTCTTCATTCTTCAAGAATATATTTCTCAGCGAAAATGATACGTTTGAAATAAATGCAGCAATCAATCCGCACAAGCTGTAACTTGAATCTTCTCTTACAAATAAGGAACTGCCTGTGTATATAAGTAAGATGGATAAAAAAACAAAAATGTTTCTATCACCTCTCGAATTCGTTAGAAATATCGAAAAGAGGAAGGTAAATACTGGTTCAGTTGATTTTAGCACTTGAACAGAACTTGATGCAATCATTGAAAATGCAATGTTTGTAGCACTGTTTCCAATTAAGTTTGCTATAGATGCAATAATCATGTTTTTCTCATGTCTTGGTGACCATCGGAAAATAGAAAACGTTTGCTTCATAATGTACTTCGACCAAAATAGCGCCATTATCCCACCTATGCCACTTTGCAATGCTGTCAGTTCCATCCAATTATTGCTACTTATTTCTTTGGTATTTGTGCTTTCAGGTGTTAATGCTTTCTTTGAAGATATAGTTGATATGATGCTGCTTATCCACCATATTGAAACAAACAGAATAATATTTAGAAATGTTGGACTATCGTTAATAATTTTCATCTGATTAACCGCTATAAAAGAAAAATAAATATATTGTTTTAATTCGTATCAGCCCAATCCGTGGATAGATCAGTTGGCACGTAAATCTATTGTTCAAAGTAATAGCCTCTACTGTTACTAACAGTATTATTCTAAGGTCCAAAAAGCCTTACTAAAGCAACTAAGCCCAGAGCTTACACGCGGAGAAATGCGATTATCCTTGATAAATTAACTTATGAATAAAATCTTTGGAACTGATATTTTTGCAACTTGATATTTTTGCATATATTTTGTTTTGTCTATGCTTGCAAAACATTTATCTAAGTATCCTGAAACTAGAATCTCATCTGTTTCCACATTCGGAATACACATTGTTTGCAGTTATTGTACCAAAATACACAATAATATATGCATTTGAGTGTTCAACTTCAAAGAGGTTCAACAATAGAATAATGATGGAAGAATTAACTGAAACTTTACTAGCTACTTGTTTAGAAGTGGAAGTATGGAATATATTGATGCATATATGGAGTACTGCCTCGAGCTAAGGAGAGTGGTACGGAAACTAAGTGTTCATTAGAATCAGTTTGGTTGATGAAAATACAAGACGACAACAACAACAACAACAACAACAACAACAACAACAACAACAACAACAACAACAACAACAACAACAACAAAATGTTATGTTCTGTTTACATCAAACGGCAAATTTAATTTAAGTCTTCGAATTTTTTTCGTATTTTGTTTTGCCAACGTACTTTATAAATTGTGATATTGATCACTGAACAAAATTACCATCGATTATCATAGATTACAACAGAAAGGAAAACGTATAATCCTGAAATAGCAGTATCGTAGATATAATCTCAAAGTATACAATGATTGTTCTTTTGTGAGCATTATCTAGCATACGTAGCGAGATATGTTTAAAGAAACTTAAAGATACAGTTTACTCCCGATAAGTAAAATAATATAGAATTGCTCTATTAATTTCTACTCAATGGCTTCACTTTAGTAAAACCTCTGATAACTGAAACTTTCGCTTAGTGAAACCAATTGTTATACCCTGTGAAGCATTTTCCTACAAATAACCGAAATGTTCGTTTGGATACTCTTGTTTTGCAAACTTTTGCAAGTATCAAGAAGCTCAAATGTTCCGCAAAACAGACTTCTTTTATTAAACAGTTGTGAGAAGGTTTACTGCATGATTGTATTTCTTCTCCGCACAGTAACATGGGAGTTTTGCACAGTAGCATGGGAGTTTCGCACAGTAGCATGGAAGCTTCGCACAATAGCATGGGAACTTTGCACAGTAGCATGGGCGATTCGGATATTCGGGCAGTAGCATGGGAGCTTCGGATATTCGGACAGCAGCATCGCTAAGTTAAACTATTTTGGTACACCTTTAATGGATCCACTTATAGTGAATATACTCATAGATATCTATGATATACTGTACCCCTTTTAATGGTTTCACGTATAAGAAGTATACTGTAGATCCCCAACTGCATCCGTTGCATACCCTAAATGATTATTTTTATAACTCGATACAGGTGTAAATGAGTACTTTTATAATTCGATACAGGTATATAATCTCGAATACAGAAAAAAACGCTAACGTCTCGATAGATCCTAAATGACGTCTTTTCGACGTTGATAATACGTCGTGTGTCTGCAAAGATGAACACTAAACCTTCTGTAAATAGCAACCCTTTATCTAGAACACAGTTTTGCAACATTTGATTCAACTGATGTTCGGAATATCGAGAGTCAACTATTAGTTGGTTATACTTTATATCATTAGAAAGAAGTAAATAAATACCAGCACACAGTCCATATGTGGATCGTATTCGGTAGTAGACAAAATACCTGTACCAGGCTTTAAACAAGCCCACTGGATACCGCAATAGATAGATACATGAGAGTAGATAACAATGTTCCTAAATAAAGTAAACAAACAAGAAATCGAATAAACAAACTGTTAGTATTAAAATGAATGATACATCCAACCTGCTGAAAGCTATCATATTCTACCACTTCAAAGATGCACCTACCATCAACAAGACACAATAGATACCTTATCATAAACCACAGATTATTTAATGTCTTATAATTACAACTCTTTCATAAGTATTACAATGAATCAATTATAACTGTAATCATGTTAGAATGGCAGAAAGAAAAACTTGTTCAAAGTTTGCAGTAAAGACGCTATCATAACGTTTTCAACGTCGTTTTAGCGTCTTTATTGTGAACTTTGAACAAGTTTTTGCCCACTGGGTACACTTTGTTGTTTATTTGAATGCAACAGGACGTCTCTATAATACCTATCTTTTGCTTCATGTTGACGAACTGTCAATGGATTGGTTCTTAGTACTAACGAAACCAATCAACTGTTGCCTTGCTAACATATGCTTTTCTTCAATTCATTAAAACCGTTCTTTTGGATATTGTGTGTTCAAAAGGAGAAGAACACTCTCCTTCGTAGCGTTATTAAACGAGCATTGTAAATTTGTGTACACATACACGTATGATAAGGTTGATTTTTAATAGGCAGAAAATTCCGCGCAAAAACCAAAAGTAGACATTCCATTGGTAGAAATTGACGTCACATTGCTGCTCAGGAGAGGGAGTGAGGTAAATAGTTGCTAACTTTCTCAGGAGAGAGGGTGGGGGTAAATGGCTGCTAACTTTCTCGGGAGAGCGGGTGGGATAAATGGTAGTTAACTTTCTTGGGGGAGGAATTTCAACTTAGATAAATAGTCTTAAACTTGGATTGGTCTTGCACTGAATCAAAAATTCGAATTTATTGCAAGATCCTGGGTACTAGGGTGTTAGGAATGGCAAAATTTGTTGAGCTTGCCAAAAGACCTAAGAACCTAAGCGCTAGGTCTTAAAGGGAACCAGATATGAAAATGCAAGTTGATCTCATATTGAAGAGCTTGGAAAATAAATAATATTGCGTTCTATTTCACGTGCAAAGATTCAGAATTTCACCTTTCAGAGATAGCCTTAAGTTTTGATTAGCAAGATGAACGAAACGGAACGAAAAACACATAGAGTGCGATGCAGATGATGATGTGCTTATTGATATTTGATGCAGATGATGATGTGGATATTGATATTTGATGCGAAGCTTCTTCTCTGGTCATTCTATGCATTTCAAGAGTGTGAAAAGATCAGTCAGACCAGTAGTTCTGAGTGACTTCCCTCTACCACCTGTGTCCCCTGGCATTCCATGGGAATTGATAAAAATTGCAGGAGTTCCTAATGCAACACAAGGTAGAAAAGGAAAATCACTAGTTTTGCTCTTGCATTAATGGCAATTTTCTTGGGAGCTGTAGCAAACAGCCAATTTCTTTTGAATCTTAATGAGTGCTGAATGTGATAAATGAATACCCTGTAAGTGCTGGTAAAAAGTTCTTATATCAATGAGGAACATCAACCATTAAAATTACATCATTACGATCTTTTTTTTAACGATTGTTAAGGAACAATGTCAGCCATCCAGAATAGAATTCTATGTTTTTTTGTTCTGAGCCAATTTATAGTGGATGTATCTCGCGCACCAATAGAAAAATGTTCTCTCAAATATGATTTATCTCTTAGCATTTTGCGCCATACTACTTCTTGAGTATGTATTCTGGTAAGAACTTAAAACATCGCTGTACTATTTCGCGCATATTCTTTGTTGACTTTTAGGATTTGTCGATCGATAAAAGTATCTATAAATGGTAAGAACTGCATCCATGCAAATCGTTGAATCTACAATATTTGCACCATACTCAATCTATAAACATTCAACGATGACTCTAATTTAACCCGGACATCAATTTACATAATATCACTCAATCTATAAACATTCAAGGATGATATGTAATTAAAATATTTTCTTTATATTTTTTGCGGATGATAAAATGTTTGTTTATCCTACGTTGTGTCGGGATGCTACAAAAAAATTGCCGTGCAGCCCAACGAAGTCGTCGCGACGTCATTTCGATACTGAATCCAAAACAAAAGGCTTCCTGAAGAATAAAACATGCGGAAGATTTTGCTATTTTTGAGTTTTACGTTCGTAAATAAAAATAATGTTAAGATAAAGTGATAAAATGATGACATCATAAAAAATTACGACATCATCAATCCTGTCTGCCTGTAAAAATAAAATATATATGTATGTTCTTTTATCCTTCAGCCAGAAAATGAACAGACAGAAACAAAAAAGCATATCTAATTACACACACATAAAGTCACTCACACAGCCACTAGACACACAACTTGTGGTCATTACAAAAGTAGTATTTATATATATATATATATATACATATATATATATTCTATAAATTAAATTAGTTCGATGCCAGCCTTCGCTAAACAATTTTTCATTTTCTAACAAAACGAATTAAGATGGTTCGGAGCCAAAAAACCCGTTTTTTTTTGCATATTTGCTATGGTGTTTGAGTCAATCAGGCCCTAACCAGATGCACTGCATATTTGCTATGGTGTTTGAGTCAATCAGGTTCTAATCAGATGCACTGCATGAATCTATACCAAACATGCAGATATAGTATACAGAAAAATAAATCAAAATAATATCTTTTAATATCACTCTCCTTCAGTCTTTCCTTAGCCAGATGCACTCCTCAGCCACTTTTGTTTTAATTTCGCATTTTTGGACGACCATTTTGTTTCCCCGATTTGTCTTGGAAGTGTAAAAATCGGAAATTATGGGCGGAGAACAATTTTACTTTCCCAAACGCGTCGCTCTAATTGGTTAGAAGGAACCAAACTCATTCATATGAAAGTAGAAAGATTTGAGTGAATTTAAGAAATAATATGCTGACGTGACATTATTTTAACGGTAATTCACTTTTTCTTTTATATATAAATGTTTTATTACGTCAAGAATTTTGAAGAAATATTTTACTACCTGTCAATTATATAGTTGCTAGGGGAAGATTATCCTTAGTTACTAAGACAATTTCCTAGACATGTTGTCCTAAAATTTCTTATAAGCCATCCATTCAAAAGTTGTGAAAAAACGTTTAGCAGGGGGACCTCAATAGGTTTAAAGGAAATCTATACAACAAAATATAAATAGCAGGGGGTTGTTCATACCATGAATACTAAATAATTCTAGGAATACGTTTAGGTAGACTAGCGAATGAGCGAATACGTTTAGGTAGACAATAAAGGAGGGTTTCTAGCGAATGAGCGAATACGTAAATCCAGTATGTTGATTGGCTGACATGTTTCTCGTTCGCCTGATAGTCAACTGGAAACCCACCTTTAAACGCAATAACAAATTTTTGATTTCATTCAAAGGTATTCTTTTAGTTAATGATATAAACTGTACATTAATTTCCATAAACTTTAGTGAAGAAATAATTATATATAAAAATACAGTACCTTGCTAAGTTAACAAGTTTGAACGGAATCCCGCGTAACTCCGTAAAAACCTTTTCACAAATAATAAAAACGAGGCTTTGCAAAGTAGAAACTTGTTACAATGCAATAATTTATATTTGTGCAGGGGGTACTGCAAGTTTCTACATTGAGCAGCCAATACGTCGTTTTCAGTTTTCGATTTAGTAATTTCACAAAGTTCGTCGCCCATTCCACTATTACAAACATGAATGTAATTGTGACGACGTTTTGAGGGCGTTTTTCTGTATTTTAGTAATGTTTGTAGCAGTTTTTCCAGGGTAGAGTAAGTACGTCTCTCTGTCGGTTTAAGATTTGAAGTAAATACGCTAGAATAACTCTGAACACTGTTACATTTATATATGCATGTATAAGGTTAAAATAACTGCCTGTCATTAATGTGGAGGAGAGATCTTTGAAGATATATTCAGTCAAATTGGCTGCAACTATTCTGAAAAATCTCTCCTTCACAGTAATGACAAGCAGTTATTTAAACCTCTGTGCAGAAGTTCAAAGCAAAATTAACGGATGTAAACTATAACTAAGGGTCGTTCTTGAGTTGAGAGCACGTTCGCACAATATTCTTCTGGTTCCATAATAAATTGGTGATGGACCCACATCTGTTGTAGCTAAATAGAAGTACAACGTTTAATTAGCGTTTTCACATTCGGTATGATTGATTTGTTCACAAAATTATGACAACGAGGCGTTCGTTGCTCAAAATAGAACGTGTTACAATGTACTGGAAGTCACGGCACAAAAAGGAAGTTATTGAATTGCAACTGTTCTACTTTGAGCAACGAATGCCTCGTTTTCAATAATTTGTGAAAAAATCTACTGATACCAGATAATAATTAAATTAGGGATGATCTAAAGAATTATAAAAGAAGGTACCCCGTGGGTACACGATGACGGTGTAACGCCGTAACAACGTCATGCTGTCGTATTTTGTTTCGACTGTTCCGCCGTCGTGTGTCCACTGGGATAGACGTTAATTTTTATAAGAAACAGTTTTATAAGAAACAGTTCTGAATTTAGGTCAAAAAACAAGAAGGACAGAACTGGAATTTGTAAACGACAAGAAACAGCCATATATCTGTGTTGCGATTTTGACCTCTAAAATCGGTTTCTTATTTGGACCAAAAACAGTTCTTTACAAGACACAAAAACAAAATATGCGAAACGAACCGTTTCATTTTTTGTTAATATTTTAAGTTAGTTTGTTTACAGTACATAGCTACAGTTTTCACTTTGATAATTTAAGAAATAAATAAGAAACTCCAGTTCTTACTTAAAGGTACAAAATCACCCTCAGATTTTTTTTTCAATTTTTTCCTTCTATAGTCAAGATGAAAGTTCATATTGC